>CM062614.1:35765235-36007735 GCA_025617555.3 Puccinia polysora
CCATTTTTGCTGCTTGCTTAGCAACAGCATCCCTCCAGCTGCCCCCCAATCCAGCTCTCACCCCAGGCCGCGCAAGAGGGCTTGTCTGGACCCATTTGTGGTTTTGGACAACGAGTCAATCTTGGAAGGCTTGTGGACACCCCCCGGTTCACCTCCATCCCGCTGCCCCCAAGCTCCGTCACCCACCACCTTGCACGTGAGCCGTGACTTGGAATCACCACTCCGCCGGGCCAGACCTCCGCAACGGGGTGAATACAAAAACTTTGAGGAATGGCGCGCGGCGACCCGCGCTTGGGCCGCCGCTGTTGGCGTGAACAAAATGGTACCAGACCCAAGACTTTTTGGAAGACCCGCGGCCGCGCCAGCACCACCACCTCCTCCTCCAAAACTGCCAACACCGCCCGCGCCACCAGCGGCCTCGGATGAGAGGCCTGCGACCCCCGACGTCCCTCTGCCTCCGTCACCTATAGTCCTCCCGTCATTGCCTCCAGCTGGACCAAGCCCCCATGTTGGTTCCCCGGGGGCCCCATCTTCACCGGCCGCTCCTCCCCCCAGCCCTCCCAATATCCCGGAGATTCAAATCATAATGGCGCTCCCGCAGGCAGGCTTCAAGGCTTTTGCAGAAAGGTCGACCACAATGCTCCACAATTTCCTTGCGATCCCCGGCGCACAATCCTTGGAATCACAGCGCAAACTCCTGGCGTCTTTCCGGGCTTTACTGGCGTCCTCAAGGGCGGTGTCAGCCTGCTACTTAGCACAGAGCAACCTGACAAAGCAACAACAATAATAATATTAACAAAATTAAAAGGAACAAAGATAAATGAATAAATAAAATTATTATAAAATAAAGGAGTAGGAAATCCATAAATATTATTGCAGAAATGGATTCCCCACCCAAAATAAGGTAGGGTCACTCACTGACCCCACCCTTGAATTCTTACTCCTTATATTTTTTAATTAATTTAATAGAAAATGGTAAATGACCACGGCACCAGTATGGCACCTTTTAGCCATTTTTATATTTCACATGATATGTCATGTATAGGTTTCACACCTAAATTTCAGTCAAAATCCATGTGTTGTGTGTAGTTTAGGAGTTACACGGGAAATTGTGTTTTGTCACAAATTCCCGCACGCAGCCCCGCGTCCCTACAGCGTTGGACTCCCGCGTATGCCAACTCCCGCAAGCAGCCCCGCGTCCCTACAGCGCTGGACTCCCGCGCAGGTAATCCCGTGACCTAGTCACGCGCGCAGCGGTACAGTCCCCCGCGCGCATCTGAGCAGCGGATCAGTCCCCGCGCGCATTGGAATGGACTGATCCCCGCGCCTCCTGCAGTGATCAGTTTGACATCCAGGTACCGCTCAGAGGAGCTACAATATAGTAGGATCTACACTACATATGTAAAGCTACCACACAAGCATAGATTATAGTTCAAAAACCTTAAAAATCAATTAAAATTAGTTAGTAACTAATTTTTAGTATTTTTTATTAATTAAATAAAGATCCAGACTCACCACGAAATAAGTTGATCAGAACCTTCAAAGACCACAAAACTACATAAGGAGTGGTCGTAAAAATTATTAAAAACTACATACAGGATCAGCAGAGGATGGAAAATCAATAAACATCCACGTCTGCTCAATTTGGACCAGTACTTACTGTACAAATTGAGGATCAGTGCAGGATCAGCAAAATGACTAATCTATTGATTAACAGATCCTGCAGCTAAAAAGGAGCTGTTCCTTGACAGATCTAAGGCCAGCAGGCTAACAGCACCTTGAGGACGTGCCAATCTTGCCCTGATTGCCCCCCTAGCCTCAGCCCATGGCTAGTACCCCTTCTAGAGGCCCTCAAGCACCCAAAAAAGAATATTTAAACAGGCTCTTTTTGCCCTTCTGTTTCCAATCAGTTATCAGTTATCAGGAATTATTTATTATCAATCAGACACGGTTTCATTGTTAATCAAGTGCTTATATGAAGATAAGCAAGTGATTTATGACTTAGTCTGTAGTAGTATTATTTACCTTTATTAACCAATCAACCATTGAAGTTTAGTCGAGCAATCTACCCCATCTGCTCTGAAACCCTTCCAATTATTCCAGGATTTTCGTGGTCAAGTGCTCAGAGTGAGTGTTTCCCTTCCTGTCTAGGCCACTTGTGCTGTTAAGCCCGGCCATTAGTGGAATAAGTCCTTTCTAAGGCACCCATATTTATTCCAAGGTTCTTAAACTGCCTAAGGAGGCCCCTTGAAGAGAGGTTGCTAGTCTGTAAAGATCCCCAGTAGCATAATACTGTGGCCCCTCTTTTTATATTATATTTAAAATATTTATAAACAAACCAAATAAACCTTGCACTTGCTCTTACCATACCATTATTGGAGCTTTAAAGTGTTTATTCTTTGGAATATTATTTCTCCAAGTTCTTTTATCACTCTCTGTAGCTAAAGGACTGCAAGGTTCCTGGTATCAGAGAGCTGACAGGCGGAAATGGAGGAAATGATGAAGATGGCTTAGGCGCATTGCCCCCCTTTTCCCCTTCTTCCTTTCCTCTACTTCTTCTCTTCTTGTTGTTGTACCGCGCTTCCCTTTCCATTAAGAAAATACATGTATCCGCGCAAGGTCCTAACCTTCTGAGAAAAAGTGCACAACCGCGCTTGGTGAGAGTGAGCTTGAGATTGAGTCTGCGCCCGTGCACTTGCTTTGGGAGCGACCGTAAGTGACTAGCTGTTCCAAAAGAGGCACCTGGACCGCCCCAGAAAAACTGCCACACAGTTCCCCATACCCTTCCTGTAACAAAAACAACAACCAAAACACCAGCGCGCGCCACCGTAAGGGAAGAGAGAGAGAGAGAGTAAGAGAACGGAAATTCTGGGGTGTCTAGTTGTCCCGGCTGTGAACCGGCTAGAGCACCCTCTCACCAAATCAAGCTTATTCCCATACCAACCACCCATCCAGAGAAAGAAAAAGAGAAAAAGAAACCAACAGAGAAGAAAAATAGAAAAGAACTCTTTCTTCTTTTTTTTTTTTTTTTTTTTTTTTTTTTTTTTTTTTTTTTTGCGCGACACCCGTAGACCGCCCGCAAATCGCTCTTCATCCCGCTTCCCCCATCCGCGGGATTGCCCTCACTTCCCGGTTCCGCAGGGCTTGTCCTTGCATTTACGGACCCGGCTTTGCGCCGCGCCCGCGTTTCCTGCAAAAAAACCCAAGCCAGCAAAGACCCCACAATCCAGATAAGAAAGAAACATAGCAAAATGAACATTCTGGGGTGTCTAGTTGTTCGAGCTGTGAACCGGCTAGAGCACCCCCTCACCAAATCAAAACTTATCCCCTACCCCCTCTACCTCCCCCCCCAACTTGGCCACTGTCCCCAGCTGGTTGCAACCGCCTACTACGTTGCAATGGCACGGTCTCCGCTTCTCCACCCAAAGACAAATCCCCGAATTGTGTTCCTACACCATTGCCGCGCTCCAAACTCGCCTCGTCAGATCCTTCACCCCCTTCCGCCGTCTTTTCAAACAAGGTAGATCCTCACGCAAAGAAGAGCTTGACATGCGAAGCCGCCGCCTTCCGTTTCAGCGGAGTACCGTCTCATTCCTCCAACTGATATCTGCCGCCCTATAACTTGGACAACACGCGGAACGGGCTGTTCCACTGGTTAGAAAACAACTTCCCACACTGAGAATCCAGACTTTGGTTGTACAGGAGCACCAAATCCCCCTTCCGTAAGGGATCCCTGAGACAATGCCTGCAGCGCTCGTCCCATTAGTGCACCAATGCCGTCCGAGTCTTCTTCAGCCGGTCCGCAGCCTTTGCAAGCATTCTGTCGCGTCAAAGGAGCTGTTCGGCAGGAGCCTCAAGCAATTTGGCGGAAGTCTTCACCTTCCACCAGTCAACCCCCAGGAATGTCTACAACTCCATGTCCACCGGAAGCATGGGGCGCTGCCTGAAAAGCAACTCATACGGCGAGTAGGCTGTTGAACGCTTCACCGAAATCAAATCCGCAAACAGAACCATCGGAAGGGTCTCCTGCCAGCGCTTTCTGTCTTCCCCGCACATCTTGACCGGGGCATCCTTGATTGGTTGATGCCCGCGTTCAATCATGCTGGCCCCCTCGGGATAGTACTCCATTACCCGGCCGAACTTGGCTCTGCAACTCTGCAACCCCTCACCAACTCAACCAAGCGGCCACAAAACTCAGCCCCTCCGTCCAATGTAACCAGACAAAGCAAAGCGTACCGCGCAAACCAATCTTCCTCCAGAAATCTAGCAACTTTGTCCGCCAAGAGCTTGACCAACGGACGCGCTTCCGCCCAACTGGACAGGTCATCCCGCGCGACAAGCAGATAGGCAAAATTACTGGCCTTGATGTGGAAAACATCAAGCAAGACTCAACCAAAGAGGGCGTCTTCCCCTGTGGTGTTTCCGACTTCCTTGGGCAATCTTGTGCTCCGCCTTTGACAGGCTTTGCAGGACACCAGCCATTCCCGTACCGCACGCACTACCCCTGGCCACCAGAACCGCTCCTTCACCCCCCTCCGCGTTTTGACCTCCCCTCGATGACTGAGATTGTTGTGAAGGCTCCGGAGGATAGCTTCCTGATCTGCCCTTGAAGTGGTAACCACAAGAGGAACCGGAGTCTTCCGCGGCCAAAGCTGCCCTCCTGTACGTAGAAATTCCCCGCTCGCCGCTTCGCCCATTGCATGTCCTTCTCCGTAGCTCCATTGGGGAAACAAAGGTCCCGCAAGTAATCGCAAAGAATTGTGTACCGCCCGGTCTGCCGGAGTGGCAGCTGAACGCCTGCCTCCAAAACCCCTACCTTGAAAACTGGGGCCTCCACATTGAGTAGTTCCGCGTCCTCAAACGGTTTGTCCTTTGGATACTGCAACAACGCGTTGGGCATAGTGAAGGATTTCCCCGGAACATGAACCACACAAAGGAGAAAAGTTGAAGGAACGCCACCCACCTGGTCATGGGAGCGTTGGGCAACGCCGGACAATTGATCATCCACGCCAGCGCCTCCGCTTCCACCAAAAGCTCAAAGTGAACCCCCCACAAAAGATACTGGAGCCCCTGCACAATCTTGGTGACCCCCCACAACTCCAACTTTGCCTGAGAGTACTGGCTTTCTGTCGGAGTGAAGGTGACTGACTCGTAAAGCACCGGCCTATCCTTGCTGTTGTCCTCTTGAGTGAGAACCCCCCCACGCCAAATTTGCTGGAATCGACCGCTAGCCTAATTCCTCCTGCGTTGTAGTTGAGATTGCAGAGAACAATGTCACGTCCCACAATCTCCTTGAGCTTCCAGAACGCGCGATTGCATTCTTCCCCCCACTTCCATTCTGCGCCTTTCCGCGTTAGTGATTGGAGCGGGCTTGCCACCTCTGCAAACCTCTCAATGAACATACGGACATAGCTACATAATCCAAAGAACTGAAGAATATGCAACACCGTCCGCCGGGTCGGCCATTCAAGGACCTTGTTCCGCTTTTTCTCTGCAATGCGCCGGCCGTCGGAAGCAACAACATGGCCAAGGACTTTGAGCGCCGGGACACAAACCTCCAACTTCTTCCCCGACACCGTCAGGCCTGCCTCCTTGATTCAAAACAGGATGCATTCCAACGTCTGCGGGTATTCCCACACGAAATGTTGGACGCCGGGAACTTCAACCAGCTCCGCTCCTCCGTAATTGGATTTTGGACCTTTGATGCCTGCGTCGTCAATGAAGATTTGGACTGCTTCTGGAAGATAATTCTTCAGGATCCAAGCCATTTTCCCCCGCCATTGACTCAAGGAACTTTTCAACGCAAGGGGGCCGTCCTGCTTCCCGGATCGTAAAAGATTTGAGCCGCTGTAGATCATGGACAATCCTCAACAAATTTCCGTCCTGATTAACTACCGCAAAGATTGTACTGGAGTAACTAGACGTTGACTGTTTGTAGAGGCCGGTCTTCACCTGTTCCTGCACCAACTCCAGAAACTGCTCCCAGACCGCTCGCGGTATTGGAATTGGCTTGATCTGCCATGGCTCGTGATCAACAGTGGGGATGACATAGGGGTCGCCAATATTGTTTTTCAGGAGCCCCTGCTCTTCAGGTCCGAACGCGAGCGCTCTTTCCCGGAAAACCAGAACCAAAAACAGTAACTCACGCTCATCCGTACTCAACCATCCCTCCGGGCCAAAATTGAAAGCTGCAATCCGCTCCTCCGTGATCCGCGCCAAACTAGTGACCCACCCCAAAGTCTTAATCGGTGTGACCCAAGGGTCCCGCAACCAAGCAATTGGTCGAAGCGGTCCGTTCAATTCCTGGGGCATCGGCTCATTCCTCGGTTGGACCTTCCGTAACACTGGCTTGTACTTGCCCGCATTGCATTGCGTCATCCACACGCATCCTTTGCTGTAAGTCCTGCACAGAACGGAACCGCGGCTTTTGCCTTTGCTCACAAGTGTGGCACGATGATAGGGTTTTTGAAGCGTAGTACCCTCGGGCAACGCATACTGAGAAAAGGGACTTACTTCTGCGACGTGCGCGCCCTGCGATTTCCTTCCTCCTCCTCCCTGCTCCTCATTAGTCGACTGCCCGCGCGAAACCAGAGATTTTTCCGCGCGGTCTCCTAGTTCAACTAGGAAAAATCCTCCAAAGGTTGCCTGTTGCAGACCAACTCCGCGTCCGGTTGCTCCTCATACTCCAACACTCTCCTCCGCTTCCCTTGCCCGTGATTGCAGATAGTTGTCTCAAACCTTCCGCCGGACAAATCATCCACCGTCAACGCCTCCGTTCCCGCCTCTGGATCAAAAACCATTTGTGCTCAAAACCCAAACATGAACGGCCTTCCCAAAATCACAACCCACAATCAACTGAAAGAAAAGAAAGAGGCCTACGGAACCTTGCGACCTCGACCTCCTCCTCCTCCACTACCCCATCCACACAACACTCCCCTCCGTTAAGCCCTCCGAGACCCATTGCGCATTTCCGCCAAACCAACCCCAAATCATCCACCATCCGCAATGGCAGCAGGTTCACCATTGAACCACTGTCCACCATAGCCCACACCTTCCTTCCCGCTATGACCATTGGAACGTAAGCAAGCGGAGTCAAAAAAAATTTCAACTCAAACTCCTCGCGCCCCTCCTCCTTCCACGCCACATGAAACCGCTGCACCGTCCGAGGTACCGGGCCCTGACCGCAATCCCGCAACACCTGAACCATCTTGTCTACCACCACCAGAGACACAGCCGCCAGTTCCTGCAAGGTCAGCGGGACGGGAGTCTCTTTACCCATCACCCTACTCACGATGTCTGCCACTTTCTTCTTCCCTACAGGATTTGCTGCCAGCGCCTCAGTTCCGGGCACGCGCGTGGCTGGTGTGGAAACTTTAGAGGTTATCCCTCACAAAGTTTTCCCAAGTCATGGAGTTCAATGGTTCTAGTGTCTGTAAGACTTGAACATGATTCCTTGTCCGGGAGAGAGAGAGTGAGATTCTAATCTTCCTTTTTCCTATTCCACCCTCCTGTGTGTGTGTGTGTGTCCCTCCAACCCGTGCTGAGGGGAGAGGTATCTTATATCCCCTCCCCTCAGCCGTAACCTAAGTAAAAGCACAAAGACAAACTGACAACCATGAAGAAGAAACCCTAGACCCAGAACCCTAACCCATCCCCCAACCCATACCCATACCCTATCCCTTCAGCTTGCCTGCCATTTCAAACATCCGGTTTGTCCTTCCGTGGCGCGGCCCTCCGCCCCGCGCTACCCAAAGTCCACCGCGCTTGCCTGTATCCGCCCAACGCGCCTTTGTGGATTTCCCATCCCGTGGCTGGCCCGCGCTTGCGCGCGGTTCTCCACGCATAGAGCCCCGCTGTTGTCCCGCCTTTTCCTCCCCCAACTAACCGCCCAAGAACCTGGTCGGCCCAGATCCATCCGTGAGTTGGATATCCAAGCGGATCGCCGCCCGCCTCCCCTATTCAGGCCTGGCCCGCAGCCGCGTGCTTGATCCGCTGCACCCACTGCTGAGCCTTGCCGCAACTGCTGCTGAGCCCGCAGCGGCTACTTCTGAGAACCGGCGCACCCCCACTGCTGAGCCTAACCTACCAGATGCTGAGTGCGCAGGCCGCGACGCAGTTCCCAACCCGAGGCTATATAATGACACCACATCCCCCCCGACTTGAGTTCTGTCGCCAGAGCTCCCTTCCCATTGCTACCTCAACCACCTTCCCACCATTCCCCCCTACCTACTCCACCTCACACACTCCGCCGATTCCCCTCCCCCCGCTTCATTGCCATCATGCTCCCATGCAAATTCTGCACCCGGAACGGGCACGCGTGCTTGATTGCTCCTGGCCAACGTGCCTGTGTTGCTTGCTGTCGCAGCCATCGTTGCTGCTCACTTAGTGACGGCATGCCCCGAGCCCCCCCCAGTCCAGCCCTTGCCCCAGGCCGCGCAAGAGGGCTTGTCCGGACTCATTCATAGTTTTGGATGACAACGCTATCTTGGAGGACTTGTGGACTCCGCTGGGCTCCCCTCGTTGCCACCCTCCTTTGAGCAAGGGTTGCGACTTGGCTTCCCCCCTCTGCCGCGCGGGACCACCGCCAAAGGAGGAATTCTTGTCTGTCGATGACTATTGGAGGGCCCTGCAATTCTGGTGGGACAGCTTCCGGATGAGGGAAGGCGCGAGGGACCCGCGACTTGATGAAATTCTCCAGCGTCGCGCTGCTGCGGCTTCAGGTCCTCCTCCGGCAACTATGCCGGCTCCACGAGGCACTCCACCACCGCCTGCGTCACCAGCGGTCTCGGATGAGAGGCCTACTACCCCCAAGGTCCCTCCTCTGCTGTCCCCAATCCTTATCCCGTTGTTGCCCTCAGCTGAGCCAAGCCCTCCGCACAATGCCCCAGGGACCCCCTCATCACCCCCTTGCTTGTTTGGATCAAGTCCCGTCCCGGCACCGGCACTGCCTTTCCCCAGCCCTCCCAAGATTCTGGACATCCCAATTGTAATGGCACTCCCGGCGTCCCGCTTTGAGGTTCTCGCGGAAAGGTCGACAACAATGCTTAGGGATTTCCTTGAGACCCCCGGCTCCCAATTCTTGGAATCCCAACGCGCGCTTCTGGCATCTTTCCGGGCCTTACTGGCGTTGTCGAGGGCGGAGATGGAGGATATGATGAAGATGGCTTAGGCGCATTGCCCCCCACTTCCCTTCTCCCCTTTTTCTTCATCCATCTTTTGTTGTACCGCGCTTCCCCTATTCCTAGAGAAATACATGTCTTCTGCGCAAGGCCCTATCTTCCAAGAAAAAGTGCGCAACCACGCTTTGTGAGAATGAGATTAAGATTGAGGTCCGCGTCCGCGCGCCGCTTCATGAGTGAGATTGAGATTGACCAACCGTTCCAAAAAAGGGGTACCTGGACCGCCCCAGATGGACTGCCACACAGTTCCCCACACCCGTACTACAAAACAAACAAACACCGTGCCGACAGCAAGCGCTCACAACCGCAAGTATAAGGGAGGAGCAATGGGAAACAAACATTCTCATTCCGGCTGTGAACCGGATAGAGCACCCCCTTACCAAGCTTAGCTTTTAACCATGTCCACACCGTCCCCGTACATCGCGCCCGTCCGTTGAAGAAAGAAACAGGAGAGAAACAGAAAAGGAGGAAGGAAAACAGCCCAGATCCAAAGAGGAGAAAGAAATATTCTATATTTATTATTTATTATTTATTATTTTTTATTTTTATTTTTTATTTTTATTTTTTATTTTTATTTTTTATTTTTATTTTTTATTTTTTTTATTTTTATTTTTATTATTTATTTATTTTTTTTTTTTTTGCAGATCTCTTTTTCCCGCCATCCGGTGCACGGGGCTTGTCCTCGCGTTTGCGGACCCGATGTCACACCGCGCCCACGTACCTGCAATAAATAAACCGTAGCCAGTACCAATCCAAAACCAAGTCCAAACCAAAACATAAGGAGACGAACATTCTGGGGTGTCTAGTTGTCCCGGCTGTGAACCGGCTAGAACACCCCCTCACCAAATCAAGCTTAACCACCTAGAGCCCCCCCCAGCTTGAAAGCTGTCCCCAGCAGTCCGCAACCTTTGACTTCTCCGGGGTTGCGCGTCGCGCGCCGGTTCTTTGCTACCCAAACGCTCCGCTTCGTTGCCTGACTCCGGGACCGCCTCTCCCCCGGACCCCAAATCATTGCCTGCCGTTCTGTGGAAGGAAGTGGAACCGCGCGCAAAGAAGCGTTTCACATGCGAAGCCGCGGCCTTCCGTTTAAGCGGCGCCCCGGCCAATTCCTCGAGCTCGTAGCTGCCGCCCAAGAACTTAGAGGCCACGCGGTACGGCCCGTTCCACCGGTTGGCAAAAAGCCGTCCCCACTGGGATTCCAGACTCAAATTATACAGCAGGACCAGGTCCCCCTTCCGCAGCGGATCCCAGAGCCAATGGGAACAGCGCTTGTCCCAATAGCAGACAGACACCGTCTGGGTTTTCTTCAAACAATCCGCGGACCTTCTCCAGGTCTCCTCACGCCTAAGGAGTTGCTCGGCCCGTGCCTTGACCAGATCTGCGGACGTCTTGACCTTCCACCAATCCACGCCCAAGAATGTGTTCAGCTCAATGTCCACAGGAAGCACAGGCCGCTGCCCATAGAGTAGCTTGTAAGGCAAATACCCCGTTGAGCGCTTCACGGAGATCCGATTGGCGAAAAGAACTGCCAGGAGCGCCACCTGCCACCTTTTGCCGCCCTCACTGCACATTTTCACCAGGGCATCCTTGATTGGCTGATGCCCCCGCTCAATCATCCCCGCACCCTCTGGGTAGTACTCCGTCACGCGCCCCAATTTTGCTCCACAACTCTGCACCAGCATCACCAGGCATCCCCAAAACTCCGCCCCTCCATCGACGGTGACCAAGCAAAGCAATCCGTAGCGCGCAAACCATTCCTCCTCCAGAAACTGAGCCACATTTTCCACCAATAGCTTCACTAGGGGCCTCGCTTCCACCCACCCAGACAGATCGTCACGCGCAACCAGCAAAAACACAAACTTGCCTGCCTTGATGTGGACCACATCTAGCAAAACACGCCCGAACAGCGCGTCCTCACCCGTGGGGTGGCCAACCTCCTTGGGCAGACCCAAGCTTCGCCGCTGGCAGGCCTTGCACGACTTCACCCAATTGCGCACCGCGCAGACAATCCCCGGCCACCAAAACCTTGCTTTGAACCCTTCTCCGCGTCTTGACCTCACCCCGGTGACCAAGGTTGTTGTGCAGACTTTGTAGGATCACCTCTTGGTTGGCCCTAGAAGTCGCGACGACAAGAGGCACGGAACCACTGCGCCGCCATAACTGACCATCCTGTAAGTAGAAGTTCAGAATGTCACACCTCACCCA
Organism: Puccinia polysora; assembly: GCA_025617555.3. NCBI lineage: Eukaryota > Fungi > Basidiomycota > Pucciniomycetes > Pucciniales > Pucciniaceae > Puccinia > Puccinia polysora. Next base: position 35,776,620 of record CM062614.1, read on the forward strand.
CCGGACGACCGCGCCCACCGTGCCCTTGGGGAACTGGAGATCCTGCAAATAAGAGCACAAGACCGCGTAACGCCCTGACTGACACAACGGAAGACAAATCGCCGCCTCCGCCATTCCTACCCAAACGACTGGTGCTTCCACGTCCAAGGGTTCCACCGCCTCGTAGGGATTGTCCCGCGGGTACCGCGACAGCGCGTCCGGCATCGTGAACGCCTTTCCTGGGATGTGTACCACGCTAAAGGAGAATAACTGGAGAAAAACTACCCACCTGGTGATGGGCGCGTTTGGAAGCATTGGTGAGTTAATCATTTGCGCCAAGGCCTCCCCGTCAACCAAGAGCTCAAAATGCATTCCCCACAAAAGGTACTGCAACCTCTGTACAATCTGGGTGACGCCGCACAGCTCCAGCTTTGGCTGCAAATAGCCATTCTCTGTCGCGGTAAAGGTGACCGATTCGTAGAGCACTGGCCTATCTTTTCTGTCCTCCTCCTGTGTCAAGAACCCCTGGCACCAAACTCACTAGAGTCGACCGCCAGGCGTATCCCTCCGGCGTTGTAATTGAGGTCCCAAAGGACAATGTCGCGCCCCACAATCTCCTTGAGCTTTGCAAACGCGGCATTGCATCCTTTGGTCCAATTCCACTCCGCCCCCTTACGCGTCAGCGCCCGCATTGGGCTTGCCACTTCTGCGAAACGCTTGATGAACATGCGCACGTAGCTGCACAACCCCAGGAACTGCAAGACGTGCGACACCTTCCAAGGAGTTGGCCATTCAAGAACCTTGTTCCTCTTCTTCTCCGCTATTTGCCTACCATCAAAGGCCACAACGTGCCCCAGAACCTCAAGCGCTGGAACACAGACCGCTAAATTTTTCCCGGACACAGTAAGGCCCGCCTCCTCAATTAGGAAGAGGACTTGTTCCAGAGTCTCCGCTTATTCCAAGACAAATTGACGGATTGCGGGTGCATCCTCTAGGACTGCGCCTCCATAGTCCGTTCTGGGGCCTTTAATGCCAGCGTCGTTGATGAAGATTTGCACGCCTTCCGGAAGATTGTCACGTAGTATCCAGGTCATTTGGGCTTGGTAAACTGCCACTGAGTTGGTTGCACCTTGCGGTAGCCGCGTCAGCTGCATCCTCCCTAGCCCGGTCTCAAACGCCGTCAGTGGCCGCGAGTCAGGGTGGAGTTCTTGCTGGTCATATTCCCCCATTACATCCACCAGCCTGTAGCAAGCGCGCCCAGCCATTGACTCCAGAAATTCTTCCACACGCGGGGGAAGCCCCGTGTCGCAAAAAGTGAACGAATTGAGCCTCTGAAGGTTGTGAACAATCCTTAGCGACTTCCCATCCTGTTTAAAGACTGCAAAGATAGGACTGGAATAGCTTGAGGTGGACTGCTTGTAAAGCCCCGTCCTCACACGCTCCCATACCAGCTCCAGAAAGGATTCCCAAACAGTAAGGGGGATCAGAATTGGCTTGATTTGCCACAGTTTGTGAGGGACAGTGGGAATAACATAAGGGTCCCCAATCTTGCCTCTCAACAACCCGCGCTTGTCCGGTCTGAAGGCAAGCGCCTTCTCCCTCAGCACCAATACCAATACCAGAAGATCCCTTTCCTCCGCACTCAGCCATCCTGTCGGTCCAAAGTTAAGGGCGTCCACCCGCTTGTCCGTGATTTGCACCGACCGCGTGTTCCATCTATTCTTCCCAAGGGGCGTCTCCCATGGGTCCCGGGACCACGCAATCGGTTTTAGGGGTCCGTTGAGTCCCTGAGGCATTGGCTCATTCCGCAGCCCGACTTTTCGCGCCACCGGTTTGTACTTGCCCGCGTTGAAACGCGCCATCCAGACCCGGCCGTCACTGTTGTAAGTCCTAGTAATAACCAGACTGGGGCTTTCGCCTTTGCTCACGACTGTGGCACAATGATAGGGTTTTCGAAGCATAGAGCCTTCCGGCAATGCATACTGAGGAATGAAACTTACTTCTGGCGCCTGCGCCCTATGCGCGCCCCCCTCCACCTGCTCCTCACCTGTTGGCCGCCCGTGCTGAGCCGGAGCTTGCCCCGCACGGTAACCGCGGCCAACTAGGAAAAATGCTCCGCAGGGTGACCCTTGCGGTCAGCCCCCGCGCCGGACTCCCCGTTGCAGCCAGACACTGGGTCCTGTACCCATCTCCCTCGCCTGCAATTGCAGATCGTTGTTTCGAACCACGCTCCGAGTGGGTCTTTGACGGTCAGCACCTCTGTTTCTTCCTCGGCGTTGAAGGCCATTTGAGCTTGGAACCCAAACATAAACGGCCGACCTACAATCACATCTCTGCATTCCACTGAGAGAAATGACAGGGGCTTACAAACCTTCACAACTTCTACCTCCTCCACCTCTACTACTCCATCCCTGCGGCATTTGCCGCCATTTAACGCCCAAAGGCCCATTGCGCACTTCCTCTGCACCAGGCCGAGCTTTTCCACCAACCTTGACGGAAGCAAGTTGACCATTGACCCGCTGTCCACCATTGCCCACACCTTCTGCCCCGCAATGGTCATTGCAACATAAGCAAGCAGGACGGATACCGACTTCGACCGGCAAGGCTCGGGATCCGTTTCCTCCTCCGCCACATTAACTCGCTGAACTGTTGTTGGCACCCAGCCCTGACCGCAATCTTTTAAGGCCTGGACCATCTCATCGACAACCGCAGGGGATACTGCCACTAGCTCCCATAGCGTCAGAGGTATCGGTGAGTTGTTCCCCATCACCCTTTGGACAATGTCAGCGGCCTTCTTCTTCCCCGCAGGATTAGTGGGCAGCCCGTCTGACGCTGGTACGCGCGCAACTGGCTTTGGGGCCATTAGTTGCTTGCTGACAGCCATTGTGATCCGCTTGTTTGTCGCCAATGCCCTGACTTTGGCCTCCACTCTTGGCGCTACCCAGGTTCCGGGCGCGGTGAAGATCCCGAGAAAGACCCGGGCGGTCTTGGCTTTAGCCTTTGCTCTTTCCCGCACTTGCACCATTGGTGGCGGCTTGTCCTTGGTCAGATCCACCAATTCACCTGTCGGGAATATGTACGTCATCCCGGATGGGCGAACAAGCCCCTCATCCATGTCTTGAGTGAGGTTCTCAAAAGCCGACTTCAAGTGCCCTCTCTCCCCGCAATATGAACACGGCGGCAACACAAACAACACGGATGGTCCGCTGGGGGGCTGGAACCCTTCTACAATGTGAGGCGGTACCGCGCACGGTTGAGAAGGAGCCGCCGGAGGCGGTGCGGCTGTCGGAGCAGTGTGAGCCAATGTCTGGTTGAGGAAAACCCTTATGTCCCGCAGAATCTCCGGCATCTCTCCGACTGATGGTCCCGCAGATTGTTGGGAAAGTCCGGCATGAGAAGGCATTGGCTTGGAGCCCCCCGCGCCTATCCGTATCCGTTTGTCTGCGCCCGTTGTGGGTGTTTGATAATATCTGGCATGATCCGGGCCCTTGCGCGCGCGCTCCATCCATTCCTTCATAGCCTGCGGATTGCTCCGCCCCTAGGTATCTGAACCGGCGCGCCCTTGAACCTAGTTGAGCACACTACCTTCCAAATCAGTTCTCCGGGGAGGATTGCCGCCCATGCCACATTCAATGCTGAGCCCGACCCATCCACCAGATGCGGAGCCAAACAGGGGCTGCTGCTGATCCAGCAGCTGCTGCTGCAGAGCACTCCACGTACCCTGATGCTGATCCCGCTTGCCTCCAATGCTGAGCGCGCAGCCGCGAAGCAGTCCCCAATCCGTGTCTATAAATTGACACCACAACACCCGCCTCCACAACCCCTACCTTGACAACCGGGGCCTCCACATTGAGCAGTTCCGTGTCCTCAAACGGGTTGTCCCTTGGATACCGCAACATCGCGTCAGGGATAGTGAAGGCTTTCCCCGGAAGATGAACAACAGCAAAGGAAAAAAGTTGAAGAAAGGCCACCAACCTGGTCATAGGAGAATTGGGCAACCCCGGAGAATTGATCATCCACGCCAGCGCCTCCGCATCCACCAAAAGCTCAAAGTGAACCCCCCACAAAAGATACTGAAGCCGCCGCACAATCGTGGTGACCCCGCACAAATCAAACTTTGGCATAGAGTACCGGCTTTCCGTGGGAGTGAAGGTGACCAACTTGTAAAGCACCGGCCTATCCTTACCGTTGTCCTCTTGAGTGAGAACCCCCCCGCGCCAGATTTGCTGGAATCAACCGCTAGCCTAATTCCTCCTGCATTTTAGTTGAGATTGCGGAGCAAAATGTCACGTCCCACAATCTCCTTGAGCTTCCGGAAGGTGCTATCGCACTCTTCTCCCCAATTCCACTCCGCGCCATTCCGCGTTAGTGATTGGAGCGGGCTTGCCACCTCTGCAAACCTCTCGATGAACGTACGGACATAGCTAGGTAATCCCAAGAACTGAAGGATATGCAACACCGTCCGCAGGGTCGGCCGTTTGAGGACCTTGTTCCTCTTTTTCTCTGCAATGCTCCGGCTGTCGGAAGCAAAAACATGGCCAAGGACTTTGAGCACCACAACACAAACCGCCAACTTCTTCCCCGACAAAGTCAGTCCTGCCTCCTCAATGGAAAACAGGATGCGTTCCAACATCTGCGCATATTCCCACACAAAATGTTGGATGCTGTAAACCTCAACCAGCTCTGCTCCTTTGTAATTGGATATCAGACCTTTGACGCCCACATTGTTGATGAAGATTTGGACTCCCTCTGGAAGATCATCTTTCAGGATCCAAGCCATTTGCGCCTGGTACACCGCCACAGAATTGGTCGCGGCCTGTGGTAGCCAAGTCAGCTGCATTCTTCCCAACCCATTCTCAAATGCAGATTGAGGCCGCAAGCAAGGATCCAACTTGCGCTGGTTGTATCCCCCCATCACATCCACTAAACCGTAACAAGCGCGCCCCGCCATTGACTCAAGGAACTCTTCAATGAGAGGGGGCCTTCCTGCGTCCCGGATTGTAAAGGAGTTGAGCCGCTGAAGATCATGGACAATCCTCAACAACTTTCCGTCCTGCTTAACTACTGCAAAGATTGGACTGGAGTAAATGGACGTTGACTGTTTGTAAAGGCCAGTCTTCACTCGTTCCCGCACCAACTCCAGAAAATGCTCCCGGAATGCCCGCAGTATTGGAATTGGCTTGATCTGCCACGGCTTGTGATCAACAGTGGGGATGTCATAGGGGTTGCCAATATTGTTTTTCAGAAGCCCCCGCTCTTCAGGTCCAAATGCAAGCGCTCTTTCCCAAAGAACCAGAACCAATACCAGCAACTCACGCTCCTCTGTACTCAACCATCCCGTTGGTCCAAAATTGAAAGCTGCAATCCACTCCTCCGTGATCCGCGCCGAACTAGTAACCCACCCCAAAGCCTTAATCAGCATGACCCAAGGGTCCTGTGACCAAGCAATTGGTCGAAGCGGTCCGTTCAATTCCTGGGGCATTGGCTCATTCCTTGGTCGGACCTTCCGCAACACTGGCTTGTACTTGCCAGCGTTGCACCACATCATCCGCACACATCCTTTGCTGTAGGTCCTGCAAAGAACGGAACTGCGGCTTTTGCCTTTGCTCACAAGTGTGGCACAATGATAGGGTTTTCAAAGCGTAGTACCCTTGGGCAATGCATACTGAGAAAAGGGACTTACTTCCGCGACGTGCGCGCCCTGCACTTTCCTTCCTCCCCCTCCCTGCTCCTCATTAGTTGACCGCCTGCACAAAACCACAGCTTGTTTTGTGGGGTCTCCTTGGTCGACTAGGAAACATCCTCCAAGGGTTGCCTGTTGCCGACCAACTCCGCGTCCGGTTACTTCTCATACTCCAACACTCTCCTCCGCTTTTCTTGCCCTTGATTGCAGATAGTTGTCTCAAACCTTCCGCCGGACGAATCCTCCACCATCAACGCCTCTGTTCCCACCTCCGGATTGAAAACCATTTGTGCTTGGAACCCAAACATGAACAGCCTTCCCACAATCACATCCCCACAATCAACCAAAAGAAAAGAAAGAGGCTTACAGACCCTTGCGACCTCAACCTCCTCCTCCTCAACTACCCCATCCACACAACACTCCCCTCTGTTAAGCGCACAGAGACCCATTGCACATTTCTGCTGAACCAACCCCAAATCATCCACCATTGGCAATGGCAGCAGGTTCACCATTGAACCGCTGTCCACCATAGCCCACACCTTCCTCCCCGCTATGACCATTGAAACGTAAGCAAGCGGAGTTAAAACCAATTTCAACTCACACTCCTCGCGCCCCTCCTCCTTCTGCGCCACATGAACCCGCTGCACCCTCTGAGGTACCCGGCCCTGACCGCAATCCCGCAACGCCTGCACCATCTCGTCTACCACCACCAGAGACACAGCCGCCAGTTCTCGCAAGGTCAGCGGGACCGGAGTCTTGTTCCCCATCACCCTACGCACAATGTCTGCCGCTTTCTTCTTCCCTACAGGATTCTCTGCCGGCGCCTCAATTCTGGGCACGCGTGCGGCTGTTTTTGGAACGGTCAACGGGGGTTGCTCCTTCACATCCACCTTCATCTTATCCAAGACCGCCACCTTCTCTTCCCTTGCCACTACCCTTACCTCAGCTTCCACCCAAGGTGGTTGCCACAATCCGGGACCGGTAACAATTCCTAGTGACGCTTGCGCCGTTGTTCCTGCCTCTTGACCCCATGTGCGCACCTGCTGCATTGCGGTTGGCTGGCTTGGCTCCATTGGAATCTGGTCGCCCTTTGGAAACATGTACCCCATCCCCGCCGGTCAAACCAATCCCGCATTGAGATGCTTTGTAAGCTCCTTGCACGCCGATTGCCAATGAATGTTTGCCCCGCAGTACAAGCACCCCCTTGGCACAAAGGTACCGGGCGGCCAAAATCCTTCCACCATGTGAGGTGGAGGCCCTCGCGGCTGCTGCTGGCCCATACGGCTCATGGAGATCTTCAAATCCTTCATCAGTTCCGTCAATTCCCTTAATGGAGGGGCAGGCACGGGTTGAGGAACCGGAACACACGTGGAAAGAGGTGGAACTGGGGCCAAAAATTGCGCCAGAGGCGAAACCTGGGGGGCGGATTTCTTTGGTCCCGCTGGGAAGGACTTAGCGGTATCCTCAATAAGCTCTTCTAAGTCAAGCTCAATCTCCACAGCCTGGCAAATGACAGCTAAATCCGGAAGGAGCGCGATGCTCCCGTCCAATGACCTCTTTACCAATTTGTGATTGTAAAGATGCCGCTGCACCCTTGCCCAGAGTTGAGCGCCTAAACTGCCCAGAAATGGGCATTTCATGGCCCCGTCTGTCCTGCCACCACCTTGTTCTTTGACAAGTACCAATAGATACAATTGAATTTCAAGGTGTAATCCGCCAGCTCCACCTGAGTTCTGAATCCTCCGCCCGCGCTCGACTCCGAGGCCACGCGGTTGAAATCACTTTCCTGGAATCGAGGTTCGCGCCTAACCCACCGCGTTAGGATCTCCCCCTTCAGTTTTGGCCAATCCTGATTCATTTAGCCTTCCATCTCCTCCACATCCCGGAGCTTCTCTTTGTCCATAATGAACAGAAAAACAAGCTGGGCCTTATCCGCGTCTGACGCACCTTCCGCATCTGCAATACCTTTGTATCTCAAGATGAATCTCTCCACATCTGCAGTGTTGAATTGGATGTGAGGGTAGTTGCGCGGCCTGATGCAAACTGGATGAGTGGGTTCATGGTCACTGGAGACCAATGGGGGAACGGCATAGCTCAACCTGGGTTGAGTGGACGGAGGGGAAGGAGGAGGGATGGAAGACGCGAGTGGGGTTGGAGTAGCGGACCCGGAAACGGAAGGAGAAGAAGAAGAAGAAGAGGAAGCGACTGTAGGGAGGTATAAATAGGACGTTGCGCCAAGTTACCTTTGAAAGACAAGAAACAGAAGGTTATTTCCCGGCAAGACCCCCAGTAGTGGAAAGAATAAAGGGTTTTCCCCCTATAATTGTCCCAAGGTTTGGAAGTTAACGGTTCCCTGCGTCTGAAAGGAGATGAGGATTCCCAAAGTTCCACTTAAATGAGAAATATAAATAAGGAGATAAAGAGATAAAGAAAAATAGAGAGAGAGTGAAATCGCCAATCATTCAATTCTAAGAACTTTCTTTAAAAATTGATGCATAAGCATCATGAGGATGGATCCATAAATCCCACGGACAACTCTTGCTCTCAAGGCTGCGGTACCCGCGGGGCCACCGTTCCCGCGGGTGCGCTCAAATTGATCTGAAATCTAACCCTGGCAAGCACACTACAAGGAACAAAGACCCAAGGACAAACCAACCACCGACAAAACTCAACAACTCAACTCCCATCTCCTTTTTCTTGTTTTTACTTTTCCTTCTATTTCTTTCTGTTTACATTTTCCTTCCTTTCTGATTCTCAAAAGCTTTCATTCCAACACTCATCCTTGAAAACCTCAGTCTCAATCACCCAAAATTTGGTCATCAAAACACACATTGTCCTCTATTGGTAAGAACATCTTTGACTGAAGATCATTCTGAACTCAACTCATCAAAACATGCTTTCCCAATCCAGCCCAGTCAAGTATTCTTCATTCCCTCTTGTATAGCCATAGGCTACTCGGGTAACATCCTTGTTGTGTTGGTTTCCTTAATCTCTCTACTTCTCTTCATTTATCAATCATGTTCCTTTTCATTCTGAACTCTATCTTTACTGTTGTTTGCCGCAGCTTGTTGTTTCATTCATCAATTAAAGTTATACGGTTAAAAGCCAAAGGCTCCACTCAATCAACAAGACAACAACTATGGCATCAGGACTGGGAATCCTTGAAGGACTCATTCCGACAGGCCATGCTCAAAATGGCTCTTGAGACAACGCCCTTACTGACGCAAGAGAATTACGGGATATGGAAAGACAAGATGAAGGCCTTGCTCAAGCTCAGAGGAGTACTGGACGCACTCAAGTCAACCTCCAAATTGCTATCCTCTCTAGAAAATGACAAAATTCAGCTCCTTCTTATTTCCAAGGTAGACTCAATAACTCACAACAATGTCATCAGCATGGCCAATATCAACTCCCCCAAGGACATCTGGAAATCAATCAAGGAACAATTTTCATCTTCTCAGGCATCTAATCAAGCAAGAATATTCAATGAATTTCTATATCTCACCTTCAAAGAAGACGAGATCTTGGACTTTGTCACAAACTTCAAAACCTCCATCAAAAAAATGATAGATATAGGAATTGATCTACCCAACAACATTCTTGCATACTTAACTATGTTCAAATTCCCGTCAACCCTTCAAGATCTGAAGCGTCAACTCATGCACTCCAACAAACAAATCTCCCTGGAGTTTGTCTGCTACCATCTTGTACAATACCATAATGAATTCAAGGCTGAAAGCTCCAAAAAAGGAACCAAACAAGTAACTTCACACACAGCCATGATCACCATGAGAACCAAGACAAAAAACGCCTTATCCAGTCGATGCATAGACGGGTATCACAATCTGAAGCAAGACAAAAACCACTCGGAGTCCGAATGCTTCCATCTTCATCCGGAAAAAGCCCCCGAGTGGTGGAGGGAAAACCAAAGTAAATGGAAGGGGAAACAGAAGAAGAATCAGGAATCAGCTCACTACCACAAATTTTTCACCAGGTGGACCGACTCCAAAATTGGAGCAGAGAAGAATATCCTGATCAACAGTGGTGCTTCCGCTCACATTTTCAACAACAAACAATTCTTCATCACGCTCAACAATTACTCTGGAGAACACATAACCACTGGAAAGGCTGGAGAGAACTTACCTATTCTAGGTCTTGGAATGGTCAAATTATCTTGGAGGGATCAAACAATCACATTGTCAAATTGTCTATTTGTCCCTGACATTGTAGTCAATCTGGTAAGCCCGGGCAAGCTTCTGGATCAAGGCTGCACCCTGAAGGCCAAATTGGGCCACTTTGAACTGAACAAGGACGGCAAAAAGATTTGTCAAGGGTCAATCACTAACAACCTTATTGTCCTAGATCAACCACGTAAGATTGGCAATGACGAGTGCTACTGGACCACCCATGAATACTCAAGGACTTTGAAAGACCTTCACCTCTCCTACGGTCACGCCTCGCTTGGTTGCCTTGCTAAGATCAAGGGAATTCAATTCAACTCTTCCGAGAAAGGCAACCTTGAATTCAAGGACTGCCTAATTTGTAAAATAACCAAGAGCCTGTTCAAGGCAACCTCCACCTCTGCCACCAAGCCTATTGAAAAAATCCATCTTGACTTCATTGGACAAATTACGCCTGAATCACACAGACATGAAAAATATATATTAACCGTCGTGGAAAACCATTCCAGTTACATCTCCGGCATCCCCCTTCATGGAAAGGACAACGTAACTCCGCTACTAATTGAAGTTATAGAGAAACAAAAGAACGTTTGCGGGTACTACCCTTCAACGGTTTGTTTGGACAGGGGATTGGAATTTGTTAACACAAGGTTAGTAAAATAATTCAAGGATAAATTTATTAATCAGCTGGTAACTGAACCGTATCACCCTGAACACAACGGCAGAGCTGAAAGAGCCAATTGAACCATCATTGAAAGCCTCAGGTCAACCTTGAGCTCCGCCCACTTACCTTGAAAGTATTGGTTGGAAGTTCTCAAGTCCTGCTGTCTCAGTCTCAACCAAATCCCAAAAGACGGTCAGGACCAACCTCCTTGGGAACTCATCAAGAAAAACAAACTACCTCCCAACTATCTTCAACCGATCGGAGTAACCACGGTAGTGTTGAATCAAAAAGAATAAAAGGCGCAAAATTTGAACCTAAGGGAAGAGAGGGAAAGCTTGTTGGTTATAACCCCAAATTTCTCTTGTACCAAGTCCTCATGCCCAACGGGCTAATTCTACAATCAAAACACATCCGTTTTCTCAAGCACTCGGTGGATCAGCTAGGGATCAAATCCACCATGGATCTTGATTTCAACACCAAAGAAATGATTGATAAGGATCCGTCAATAACTGAAGAACCTGTCAAAACTTTCAATGATCCCATCAATGATTGGATGAACTATTTTAATCCTCCAGCTGAAGTAAATTCTTCAGAAGAAGATGTGTCAAGCGGTGTCTCCAAGTCTGAATCTAGCTCAGAGGACAAGCCGAGTAGACAACAAACTCCCAGCAAAGCAGTCCAACCTCCAGAAACAGCTGAAGGACCAACCAGAAGATCCCTCCGTGACAGATCTTCCATCAAACCCCCTCAAAAATATGGCTTTCATCATTATTTTGAACCAAAAACTTTTGAACAAGCCAGACAATTCACGGACAGTCCTAAATGGGATGGAGCAATAAAGAAGGAAATGGACCAGTGCAAATCGTTTGAAGTATGGGAGGATTACAAGGGTGAAACTACACTGAATCAATTGGACACAACATGGATATTTAGGATCAAGGATAATGCTCACAAAAATACTGTTATACACAAGGCACGGATTTGCGTCAAAGGGTTCAACCAAATTCAAGGCCTGGATTTTGACAAGACCTTTGCTCCAAACGGTAAGATAGCCTCATTGAGAGCAATTCTTCTACTTGCCTTGAAGAATAAACTGAATGTCAGACAATATGATGTAAAGGTGGCATTTCTGCACGCACCCTTGGATGAAGAAGTCATCATTAGAACACCACAGGGATGTCCAAGAACATGTCACGCTTTGCACTTAAGGATTATTGTCTTCACCACTTTGACATATCCTCTCCTCAGTACCATCTACCTCAGTCTAAAAGCGTGACACGAATAAAAGCACAACATCAATGGTGCAATCCGCTATTTCCTCTGGCTTTCTCTGACCTTCAAATCTTGGCGACCAACTCAGTATATACTTGCAAACTTCGCAGTTAACTCCATACCGGTCAACCATCCATTATGAGATCCAATCTCCTTCCCTGGCCAATCAACAGCCTTGGACTTCCATCTTTGGTCATGCATTGTTTGTTAGTTTGCATCTACCTCTAACCAAGCCATCACTACTGTATAGTTTGCAATTGGACTAGTCCCTACACTGCATACACTATTACCTCTCATTTGCATTACCTTCAACGTCACTTGCTCTTATCCCAATTTGTCATGCAATTTTACACTCAGATTCTATTGTCTTGCACTTACGCTAAGAACTTGGATCTATACCACTGCTTCATTTCCTATTCCATTCCTGTCATTCATTGCCTCACCGCTGCACCTGTAGTTAGCTCATCACCAGGTTGTATCTATTCACTTTGGATTACCTTATAAGGGCTATCCCCTTGCCTGATGATTGTCTCCTAAGTTAGTTAATTTCATACGTTCTCGCATTTTGCTGCAACCTAGTTATTGCATTGGACTCAGGTTGAGTTTCCTTCTTTGGAACACCTTCCATTCATCTTGCCGTTTGTTGAGTGGCATAACCAAGTTTGCACTTTTCAACTGGGTCTTGCTATTTGCACTTGCCCTTGCACTTGGTATTCCTTTGCGCTCACGATCATCTAAGAATTGCACTATAGTATGTGGGGTGGTCGTGTGACAGTAAATTAACTAACTCAACTCATCTATTGTAGCCTGCCAACCTATAGTAGACTTCTTCTTTTTTGATGTCAGGTACTTGCTCAACCGGGAACGCTTCCCTCACCCCTTACAATGATGAGATCCATTGGGTAGCAAGAACCAGCGCTCCTTGGGCCCAAAAACCCTTAGACCCAGTTCCTCCTTCCAAATCGCCATCTGTGGAACCTCTCGATAATCCTTGGGCTCCTCCACGGGATGCTCCAATGGACCCTCTCGCGTAATTCGCAGACTCCAACCATTCTTCCGATGAAACCTTGACTCATGGTAGACCAGGGGTTCGCACTACTGCTCTCAAGCCTGATGCTCCGACCCTGCTTTTGACATTGATTCAGGCCCTCACTCATGGTGCCCAGCAATCTAGTCCAAGCACTCCTACTTTTCGCACTCCGGGCATGAAACAACCTGATCACTTTACAGGAGAACACCCTCATAAGCTTAGATCCTACCTACAGTCTTGTAAAATCATCTTTTCAAATGACTCCAGCAATTTCCCTTCTGATGGACATAAAGTTATGTATGCTTTGTCCTTCTTAGGAGGTAGAGCCTCGCAGTGGTTTGAACCGTACCTTGAACTTTTATCCAAGGACAGTCCCACTTGTATTCTCAACAACTGGGAAAAGTTTGAGCAACAATTGTTCACCCTGTTTGGAGATCCCAATGAAGTTTGAAACGCTGAATACAAACTTAATAGTTTAGTTATGAAGGAGAATGGTAGAGCTTCCGTTTATATTTCTCATTTTCAAACCTTGCAGTCTTGCATCCAGTGAAACAAGGCCGCTCTTCTATTCCATTTCCGAAAGGGTTTACTGGCACGCTTAATCAAACAGCTCGCAGTTGGAGGTCACAAGACAACCTTGCTTCAGCAGCTAATCGATCAAGTGATTGAGCTTGATAATGGCTATCATGACAAGAATCGCTCTCGAAGAAACAACCATGGATCATCCACCTTGACTCCAAAGGTGAACGACTCCTCAAAGCAAAACACAAGGAACCCAAAACCATCCAAACCAACCCCGACTTTGAACTCCAACTCGAAAGGGAAAGCCGTCGCCAAAACTCTGAAGTTCTTGGACAAGGAAACCGGATTGCTTTGAAGTGAGGAATGGCTGCGAAGGGGAAAGAATGGGCTGTGTATGTATTGTGGAGGTAAACATGATATCAACAGCTGTGCAAAGCGGTTAGCGCGTGAAGCGGCTAAACAGTCAAAAAATTAGCTTTTAGTTTTTCTGATACTTGCAAGGAAAACTACACATTATCTTAATCACCGTGAGTAAATCTTTGCACTTGCCAGTCACTAGGTGCTCCAAGTTTGAGATTTATCCTATTCCATTCCGACAACACTCCATATCAAGTATTACTTGATTCCGGCGCTAATTTTTCCTTCATCAGTGAATCTTTTGCCACTTCCAAAAATCTTACGCGTTCCAAGATAGATAAATTTCCCATCTATCTAGTAAGTAGTGTGACTGAACCGTCTTATTGGGTTTCCCAAAAGGCAAAATGGACCTTTGCATTTTCCAATTTCCCCAGCTTCGAATGGGATTTATTTTTCCTGGCTATACCCGGAATGGATGATACCATTCTAGGCCATGATTTCCTAGTTTACTGGAATCCGGATGTGAATTGGCAAGAAGGAGTAATTAACCTTTGAAACTTGCACCCCCAGAACGCTAACCTTTCCGTCAATCAGGAATTAAACAGCCTACCTGACACTGTCATTGAGTTGGATGACACTTTTCCGCCAGGAGATTTGCAATATACTGACCTTCATTCTCAAATCCCCTCTTCAGATTTAGGAGTTATTGCTTACCTATCCAGCTTACCTCTTTCCTGTTCCTTCAAAGAGAAACAGACACCAACCAAAAGGTGTATTTTGAGCTCCCTAGTCCTCTTGCACCATGCAAGCACCTCAAACCCGGTGCTCAAAGATGAAGAGATTGAAGATTTAGAAATCATTCAAGAATCTTTACCTTTGGTTTATCATGACTTTGCTGACGTCTTTTCAGCTACAAAAGCAGATAAACTGCCTCCATCCCGTCCTTATGATCATAAGATTGAACTTACTGGCTTACCTCCGGCACCAGGACCAGTTTACTCTCTCTTGACGCAAGAATCAATTGCGCTTCAAGACTACATTGCGGAAAATGTAGCAAAAGGATTTCTTTGACCAAGCGATTCGAACACCGGTTCCCCTGTCCTATTTGTACCAAAAAAAGACGGCGGACTTTGCCTTTGTGTTGACTACAGGAAAATGAACCAGGTAACCCGGAAGAATGCCTATCCAGTACCGCCTATCACACATCTTCTTACCTTCTTCCATGGAGCTAATTATTTCTCAAAGTTAGACCTTCGAGGTGCCTATAACCTAATTTGCATTAAGGAAGGTCATGAGTATTTAACTGCAATGAGAACCCGTTTTGGCAGCTATGAGTATACCGTCATGCCTTTTGGCCTCTGCAACGCTCCTTCCACTTTTCAACATTTTGTCAATGACATTTTCTCCGATCTTGTAGGAAAATACCTTGTGGTATATCTCAATGATATACTAGTCTACTTGAGAAACCTCAAAGATCACATCGCACATGTGCGAGAGGTGCTACAGCTACTTTGCAAGAATGACCTGTTTGCAAAAGCCTCTAAGTGCGAGTTCCATTCCTCTTCTCTTCATTTTCTAGGTGTCGTAGTCTTGCAGCAAGGAATATTGATGGACCAAGCCAAGAGTGAACGCATATTGGACTGGCCCCCACCTTCTTCCAATAAATCTCTTCAAGTTTTCCTTGATTTCAGTAATTTCTATAGAAGGTTTATTGCGCGTTAAGCTGAAAAAACCATGAATCTTACTAACCTTCTTCAAAAAGACACTCCTTTTATTTTTACCAAACAAGCTGCTTTGGAGTTTGAAGCTCTGAAGAAAGTGTTCAATACTGCTCCGATACTTGCTCACTTTAACAAGATAGCTCGCAATATTGTCAAAACAGACGCAAGCAACTATGCGATTGCAGGAGTCATCTTGCAGTTTTCTCCTTCCACTTCTCTCTTTCACCCCGTAGCTTTTGAGTCTTGCAAGTTGCTCGCTGCAGAACTTAAATATGAGATTCATCACAAGGAACTTCTCACAATTGTTTATTGCTTGAAGAAATGGCGTTCATACATTTTGAGTCTTAGGGAATCCTTTGAGGTTTTAACTGATCATAATTCTTTGAATTATTTCATGAGTTCAAAAGTCCTCACCCTTAGACAGGCGCGATGGGCCGAATACCATCCGAGTTCCACTTTACAATCATGTACCGTCCTGGGAAACAAGTGGTAGTTCCTGATGCTTTATCACGTTGGGACAACGTTTACCCAGGGGGGGAGCACCTTTGCCGAAAACAACCCTGAAAACGTTAGGACACTCTTCTCAACCCAATCTGCCCAACTCAGTTTGATCATTGCTCGCTTACAAGATTTGGCTTCCAAACTCCAACAAGCTCAACGCAACAACCCAAAGTGCATCAAACTTTGCAAAAGTGCGAAATTATTAGATAGTAGTTACAGTATAGATGATAATGACTTTTTAGTTTATGATAATCTTATAGTAGTACCAGATGATTCTTGCATTAAGTTAGATATCTTTGAGTCACGGCATGATTCTCCGCTTTGTCATTATGGGCAGGATAAAACCTACCAATTGATTGCACAAGACTTCTACTGGCCTGGTATGAGCGAAGAAGTAAAAGATCATGTTAGTGCGTGCTATGATTGCAATTTTAACAAGTCCTCAAAACACCAGAAGTATGGGCTGCTCCAGCCACTTCCTATTTCGCCTTGTCCTTGGCACTTGCTGTCTATGGATTTCATCTCTCAATTACCTTCTTCTAGTGGATATGATGCTATTCTAGTAATAGTAGATTGCTTCTTGAAGATGGCTTTATTTTTACGCAGTAATGTGATGGCCTCTTCAGAAGACTTGGCTAACTTGTTCATAGAATATGTATTTTTGAAACATGGTCTCCCTGATAATATAGTTAGTGATCGTGGATCTCTGTTTGTCTCAAGCTTCTGGACCTTGCTATGCCAACATTTGAAGATCACTCGCAATTTATCAACGGCTTACCACCCGTAAATGGATGGGCAAACCAAGCAATTCAATCAGATCCTCAAACAATATCTTTGAATGTATTTTGCCTATCAACAAGACAACTGGTCGCAATGGCTCCCACTAGCCAAATTTGCCTACAAAAACTCCACTCATTCCTCCACCAAACAGTTGCCCTTCCAAACTCTTTATGGTAGAAACCCAACTTTCTCTTCCCTTCACGTAGCAACTTCTCAACCTGCTACCAATTTCCTTGAACAAATTCAATCCCTTCAATAGCAACTTCGAACCAACCTTGAAGAAGCAAACCAGCGCTATAAGGAGCAAGCAGAGAAATCTTGCACTTTGGCTCCAACCTTTGCAGTAGGAGATCAAGTATGGCTCAATGCTTGCAACATTTTCAGTACTCACCCAACTCGCAAACTCTCCGAAAGAAAGCTTGGCCCCTTTAAAGTAGAATCAGTCATCTCCCCTAACGCCTTTAAACTCACTTTACCTGCGAAATGGCAAGGTATCCACCCGGTCTTTCATGTGTCTCTCCTAGAGCCAGCTCAAGCCCTATACCCGGGCAAGACTCACCCCCCTCCTGAACCAGTCACTGTCCTCAATCATCAAGAGTGGGAAGTAAGCCGTATTCTGGATTCCAGGTTATGCAAAGGAAAACTTTAATACCTAGTTGAATGGTCTGGCTTCCAGTCCAACAAAGATCGCACCTCGTGGGAACCAGCCCATCACCTTTGCGATTCACCCAATCCGATTCAAGAATTCCATGCAAGCTACCCTTGCAAACCTTGGCAATCATGATTCTTTCCCATCCAAATTCATTCCATTCCACTCCACATTTCATCCCATCCAATCCCATTTCATTCCATTCCACATTTATCTTACTCAATCCACTCCATTCCATATTCCATCCCATTTAAACTTATCTTATTTCACCATCATTTCATCATATAATACCTCCATCTCACTGTGTTATTCTTTTCTCATTTTCCCTTCATTTCCACTTATTATTAAAAAAAAAATAATAAAAATAATAATAATTTTTTTAATATATATATATAAAAAAAAATAATATACATTAAATTACAAAGTTTCTTTTATCTCTTTTTCTGCATCCTCCAAATTGGCCTTCAATTCCGCAACCATGGACCAAAAGGTATCCAGGTCTTCATCCTTGATCAATGCGGACATTCTTCAAAGTACCAGCACTTCTGTTACAATGTGCCTTTTGAAAATCTCCTTGCATCTCGCAACCCGAGATCGCTTTGGACGAGCATTCCATCCACCTTCCTCCAAGAGCTCTTCATACACTCTCTTCCTTTTGCCACCCAACGTGCCTTCTCCAATATCGTCCGTCAGGCGCCTTGCATCCGTTTTGACCGGCAATACGATTTTTACCGGATCAGCTTGGCCTTGGCCCTCCATTCCTTCCCTCCCAGCCAATTCCTCCCTTCCATCTCCTTCATCTCCTTCTTATTCATTTCCTTCTTCTCCATTTCCTGCTTCTCTTTCTGCTTCTCTCTCCAATTCTCTTTCCGCTGCGTTTTCTTCTTCCTCCCTTGCTTCCTCGGTGATAACTCCTACCGGTTCCGCACCGGATACCTTGCCTCACACCTCAGCATTCATCTGGGTCCCCGGGTTTTCATTTGGCGGTCCCCAGTAAAGTGGTGGTGGTGGTGGTGTGTTGGTAGTATATCTTTGAAAACAAGGCAATACTAGCAAACAAGCAAACAATTAGTTACTATTTCAAGTTCATTAGTTATTCCTGATTAGTACTCACCAGGAACTTGCGTCCCCAAGTATTTGATCTCCAGCAATGGTGGTATTTTGTAATTGACCCTTGGCACGGACCTACGACTTTGCATCTCCCTTGATGATTCCAAAGGACCCTCAACGGTTGACTCAACATTTATAGGGAAGTTACACACCACCTTGCAAAGTCAACATTGCTCGCACTTGCCTTGGAGACCTTGGATGGCAGTACTGGGAATACAACGCTTGTTGCGGCAAATACAGTTTTTGCAATGGCGGGATGATGATGACGAAATTTTTACAAAATTGATAAAAATCTATTGGGTAAAGAATTAAGTAATGTATAAGGGTATACAGTGATAATTAAATGACTTGAAATCAATGGGAAAATTTACCTGAACGCTTGCGTCTTTATACCCGGTCAACTGTCACGCTTCACACTTAAGGATTATTGTCTTCACCAATTTGACATATCCTCTCCTCAGTACCATCTACCTCAGTATAAAAGCGTGACAAAAATAAAAGCACAACACCAATGGTGCAATCCTCTATTTCCTCTGGCTCGCGCTGACCTTCCAATCTTGGCAACCAACTCAGTATATACTTGCAAACTTCACAGTTAACTCCATACTGGTCAACCATCCATTATGAGATCCAATCTCCTTCCCTGGCCAATCAACAGCCTCGGACTTCCATCTTTGGTCATGCATTGTTTGTTAGTTTGCATCTACGTCTAACCAAGCCATCACTACTGTATAGTTTGCAATTGGACTAGTCCCTACCCTGCATACACTATTACCTCTCATTCGCATTACCTTCAACGTCACTTGCTCTTATCTCAATTCGTCATGCAATTGTACGCTCAGATTCTATTGTCTTGCACTTACGCCAAGACCTCAGATCTATACCACTGCTTCATTTCCTATTCCGTTCCTGTCATTCATTGCCTCACCGCTTCACCTGTAGTTAGCTCATCACCAGGTTGTATCTCGTCACTTTGGATTACCTTATAAGGGCTATCCCCTTGCCTGATGATTGTCTCCTCAGTAAGTTAATTTCATACGTTCTTGCATTTTGCTGCAACCTAGTTATCACATTGGACTCAGGTTGATTTTCCTTCTTTGGAACACCTTCCATTCATCTTGCCGTTTGTTGAGTGGCATAACCAAGTTCGCACTTTGCAACTGGGTCTTGCTATTTGCACTTGCCCTTGCACTTGGTATTCCTTTGCACTCATATATTCATAGTTCTGATTACCTTGAACCTCCTGCTCTCCTGCCAAGACTGCTATCTTTCTTTTTGGTAATGGGTAGTCTTGTCTCATATGCCCTGTCTTGTTACAATTCAAACAAGTTCCAGGCATTCCATCTTTGTACCTGTTATCATTAGGTTCCTTATTATCAGATATATTTATCAGAGGTTGTTTTTCTCTAGTTTTGTTAATGTTGAAGTTATCTTTAGGTCTAGAAGGAACCTTTTTGTCTAACCCATTCATGTCTATTACTTCTTCTAACAGATTGATTAGAGTTGGTAAGTCAGCATCCATACTCATCCTGCATCTGACACTATGGTTAAAATTTTCAGGACACAAGTTGAGGAGTCTTTTATTTACTTCCTCTTTGTCAGAATCTGGATAGAAGAAATCTAGTCTTCTATTCTGTTCCAAGCACCATTTGTGAGGCTTATCCTTGGAGGGATCAAATGAGGAATTTTCAAAATTTTTCATTATTTTTTTTTCCACATTCTTGAACCAAATTGTTCTTTAATTAGAAGTTTCCAAGAATTCAATGGTAAGGGTCCCACTTCCTATCTTTTACTAATAAACCAGTCTAAAGGTACTCCTTCAAATGGTCTGGGCAACCTGACTACAGATATAGCTTCTGGTAGGTCATAAGAGTTAATGGTATAGTTAATAAATTTTATGAAATTTATATGATTGTATTCTCCTTCACCGGAGAACTTAGGCCATTCAAAAATTGGGGGTAAAAGTTTGAGGAATTGTTCCATTTCAGGAGTAGGATTAGGCCTTAACTTGTCACTCCTATGCAGTCCTAGTAAGGGTGGCTCATAAGGAGTAGTTTTTTGTCTGGGATGTTTTGGTTCCTCTGTGGTACTCCCCAAGGGGTTGGTCAGACAAACTTTTAAGTCTCTAACATAATTCTTGATCAGATTAAGTTGCATGTACAATTTATTATTAAGCAGATCTAATTTCTCACTAAGGGACAGAATGGATCTGTTAGTGGTATTTATCAATTCTTCTTTTAAAGGTTGAAAAGACATAATAAAATCTTGTTGGATACCTGATGAAATTTTCTCAATTTTTTGAGTCTATCTGATTTTACCTTGATTAATTGTCTCCAACAATTGTTCTGTATGTCCTTTAATATCTTCCATTCCTACAGTTTTTTTATGGTTATTAATTAATCAGGCTACTACTGACGTTAACTTATCCATTTGGGTATAAAAACCGTACAAAATTCCACAAACATTCTTGAAATTATGGTGCATATCATGAGAAAAGGAAGTAATTTCATCAGAGTTTGGTTTAGACAAGTTACTGGGTTCAAAAGTAGAGGCTAATTGTTGTACAGCTTTTTCCACTTTTGAGCTAAAGATATTATTTCATTGCAATCTTTCTTTCCCTTTGGCTTTGGATGGGAAGAAGATCTCTTCTTTCCTGATCCTTTGCCTTTCAGTTGGGCTAATTGATCCCAAGGATTCCACTTTTTTAGGTAAGATTCTACCTCTTTCCTCGGAATCATTTTCTGAAGAGCTATCTGGGTAGCTTTTGCCCGGGAGATTATCTTTTTCATAGATACCATTTCCTCCTTGGCTTGGGATTCTTTGAACTCTTCCCAATATTTCATGTGCTCTCTGACTAAGTTTTTGATCCTGGCTTCCTTGGCCAGATTCTGCTGAGGTGGCTGCAGGGAACCTTCTTGTAATGGAGGGTGGCTTAATTCTACTACCTTCTCCGGCTCTAGGTTGGGAGAGGTCAACAGTACTTGTGGCTGTTCCATGTCCACCAACATTTGATTCAAGGGTTCCAGTCCCCTGATGGTTGTCATTATTGGTGGTCTCACATTTACTGGGAGCTCCTTGCAAAGATCCATCAGAGGGAATTCTCCCTGATGCTCTTGTGTTACGTCTATTAATATTGAATAAAATGTTCATAAGTATTTTTGTAAAGAAAAGTCCGTAAGGATAAGTTTATTTAAAACTGACTTAAGTTGATATTCAAAGGTACCAGGACTTTATTGGGATGAAATTGGTCCTAAATAGGTAGTCCTACGGGGTCTTGGTTTGTTCCAATGAGATCTTCACCCATCCAATCAATGTTTTCAGGGCGTTTAGAGATATCTGGGACTTCTTGATCCAATAAATCAGTTTCAGTTGCGGTGGTTTCTGGTATAGGGGGGTTCACTGGTGGTCAAAGGGCATTATATTGGTCAAAATATATATCAATCTTATTTCAATAGAAATAATATGTTAATGCGATTTTTATACTTAATTTTATATTTTATAAAGTAATTCATACGGTATTTCTTCCAAGCTTTATGTTTGCTTAATAGATCCTGGAAATTGATACGCCTCTCAAGATCTTCTTGTTTGTGGAGTTCATCTAAGTGTTTACATGCAGAAGAGATATTAGGTTGCTCAGCTTGAGTTACAGCTTCCTAACCAGTTGGTTTATAATTTTTAATATATTCTTCTTTTCTTTTCTTTAATAGATTTAAATAATAGATTATTTATTCTGCATTGGTTTTAAATCCACTGCAAAAGAATTTAATGATGAATCACGTTTAAAAAAGTCAGATAAATTTATCTTTTATTTAATTTTACGTGAAATGTCTGGTCCAAGGTATTAAATATAATAAAATGGAATATTTACCAGCCAGACCCCTGATTGTCAGCCTCCTAGATTCCAAGATCGTTGCTATCCTTTAGCAACCAGAGGTGATAGAATAAATAATAAATATATTATTCAATAAATGCAGAAAAAATCAGTAAAATATTTTGATAAAGCTTATTGCAAGGTTAATTGGTTTGGATATGGTTTATTGTTATAAATCAATATAAATAAATTGATTATTAAATATTTTTATAGAGGGGCCACAATTATAGTGGGGATCTTTAACACCTCTCTTCAGGGAATTCAGTATGAAAACACGTAGGCCTTGTTACTTTGGAACATTTAATTTATGTTCTTAAAGGATATTTTGCCCAAAGGTAATATGTATATAAAATACACATTGGAGTGGAAGGGCTTTTTGACCAAGCTGCAACAACAGAGAAAGGATAATAAGAATCACTGGTATTTTATTAAATCCTTTGGGTACCTGTTTGGGACGTGCACTGATGGGTTAAACCTGTTTACTGGGGTTATAAGGATGTTCAGCAGTTTCAATTAATAAAAATGGTTGGGGATGGATATTATTAATCATACTCAAGCCATAAATCACTTGATTATCTCTTATAAGTATTTGATTACCTTGGCACTGTGTCTTGATGTAAATATAACTGGGTCTCTGGGTATCAATATCCTCAAAAGAGCTCTTTATTTATAGCTTTTTGAGTGCCAATATTGTCCTTCTGAGGGTTACAGGGGCTCAAAAAGATGGACACTGAGTCTAGCAGGGTAAAAAGTGGCAGCCTGTCACATTTTCTTGGTGCTTTAGCAAGGGTAGCATCTAGTTCCACGGGGTATGGGAATTATTCTACTTTATAATTGATGTTTGGACATATGAATAACACTAATCTGTCCTTTTTATTTATTATTTAATTAATTATTGTTGATAAATGTGACAAGTAATTTAATAATTATTTTAATTGAAATTCCTATGGATAGTCTGATTTCAAGTGATTTCTCTTTATGTATTATATAATTGGAGTAAAGTCATGACATTGATTTAACTTCTTATTTTCGGATTTTAGTTGATTTACTAAAATAATTCTTTAAAAATATAAATCATGATTATTTATGTAATATTTTTACATAATTATTTTCCTCAGTATGTCAAATGAATATTTATGTCTAGAGATTCCCATAATAGTATAATATTTTTAGAAGTAGTCATTATCTCATTTTTGACATTTTTGGTACTTTGAATTATATTCAATAAAAAATGCCTGTAAAGGTTATTTAGGTGTTTTTATATAAGTTTATTTATTTTTATACTATCTACTATCCATGGGAACATCCATTTCATATTTAGAATATTCCCGTGTAGGTTGTAGCATGTTTACGCGGTACCTAGGTTTCTCAGGCTGCCTGTCACTTTTTCAACACGTAATCCCGCGGCTGCGTACTTGTCAGAGGCCTGGGGCTGCGTACACAACTTTGAAAGAGTGAAAGTTCTGTAGCTCAGCCCCGCGCAGGTGTATTGGCTGCCGCGGCTGCGTGCAGGAATTGTGACAGAACACATTTCCGTCTGTAACTCCTACAATATACACAACACCTCAATTCTGACTGAATTTTAGATGTGAAACCTATACTCAAAAATACATTTGAAATATTTAATTCTCCAAAAAGTTCAATAGTGCTGCTGTGGCATTTTGTTCTTTCTTTCATTAATTATTTACAAATATAAGGAGTTGGATTTCAAGGGTGGGGTCAGTGAGTGAACCTACCTAATTTTGGGTGAGAAATCCATTATTGCAATAACTTCATCAATCCCATCTATTCATTGCTATCCTCATTGCTTCATCACTCTCATCCCCTCATCAATTCATCACTTGCACGTTGCTTCATCTCTCTCATAAATTTATTGCTTTCATCACATCCATTCTCTAACATTGCTTCATCACCTCATCCCTTCATCACTTTATCCCACCTTTAATCACATCCTAACTGTCATTGCTTTATTTCTTCATCAATTAATCCCTCTTACTCATTTTAAATGGTCCCTCATATAAACTCCCCCGAGGAGTCAACTCAAGCAAAGCAAACATCCCCCAGGAACTCCAAATCCAACAAACCCCCCCCATCAGCTTCCAAAAGGTCAAGTCAGCTCAAGAGATCTGATCAAATCATCCTGGTAAACTGGCTCCAAATTGCGTCCAACTATTATGTTTGCTTTGGATCCAACAATGAAACATAATTTGGTTGATCTCCATCCTGTATTTTTAATGGTTATCTCCTGATAGAAAACAGACTCAAGAATAAAAACAAAGGTAGGCTGGATCCTTCATCCAAACAGTTGCGGGAGCAATTCAAGAACTATTTTCCCAAGTACAAAAAAACCCACTCAATGTCAATCTCCACTGGCTTTGGCATAACTGACTCTGATAAAGCCAAAGGAATAACCTTGTTTGTTGATAAGTTGGACACCATTTTTTGTTTTTATCTTCATTTGGATGGAATCTTTGGAAAGAAGGAAAACATCACCCCATTAGCTGCTTTTGAAGATCAAAAATCTGAATCTGTTGAAGCTGAGGACTTTGCTGTGGATCCTCAGCCTAGCAATGATGAACCAGAAAAAACCTATGTGTGGCCCCAATCCAATGTGGAGGAGGATATTCCAACACAACCAGCTCTAATCATGTCTACGTCAGAATTGACAAACACTTCCTTAGACCCCTCACTACCTTCATTTGATTGCTCTTTACTGTCATGGAAGAACATAAAAACTTGGCCAATGAGGAGCACTATATTCCTGTATTGCCACTACCATCAACATCTGCTCAAGTAACAATCCAAGTTATTTTCTCTTCTTTCTGGTTAATCCCAACTGATTTAGATTGTAAAAAAACAGCCTCATGCATTCCTGATTGGCCAAAAGCTCAATCCGATGGGGCTCCCACATTGCCTTCAAATGAAATTGTGTAGGTTGTAGCATGTTTACGTGGTACCTAGGTTTCTCAGGCGGCCTGTCACTTTGTCAACCCGTAGGCCCCCGGCTTTGTACTTGTCAGAGGCCTGGGGCTGCATACAAAACTTTGACAGAGTGAAAGTGCTGTAGCTCAGCCACGCGCAGGTGTATTGGCTGCCGCAGCTGCATGCGGGAATTGTTACAGAACTCATTTCCGTCATTAACTCCTAAAACATACACAACACCTAAATTCTGACTGAATTTTAGGTGTGAACCCTATACGTGACAATTCATTAGAAATATTTAATTGGCCAAAAAGTTCAATAGTGGTGCTGTGGTATTTTGGTCTTTCTTTCCTTAATTATTTAAAAAGATAAGGAGTTGGATTTCAAGGGTGGGGTCAGTGAGTGAACCTACCTAATTTTCGGTGGAGAATCCATTTTTGCAATAATATTTATGATTTTCCTACTACTTCTTAGGTTAATTTTATTATTATTAATTTTATGTTATTTTTGTTACTTTTTCAGGTTGCCCTGCAATAGTAGCAAGTTGACAAATACAATATGGCCTACCAGTCACAACACTAAAACCTCCTCTGCAAAGGGAAAGCAAAAGGCCTTCAATTCAATCATCCTCAACCTTAATAGCTTTTGAAAGCAGAGGAAAAATTCAAATTTTTCTGGCTTTGAGGATGTCATTGAGAACCAAGATTCAATTAAATCCATTTATCAATTCTTGTGGCTTTCCAAATCAAGCTCATTCCTATTCCCCTCCAAAAAAAAAAATCAAAAATTGAATATGATAAACTTCAATTTGAAAAGGAGAAGTGGGATTGAAAACTGGCTATGGATTTTCAAAAGTGGAGTGATGAGAGTTTGGCTCATAAAAACAAGTTGGATTCTCAGTGGGAAATCAAAAAGGCTGAGCTGGAGTTTCAAAAAGAGGAAAAGCAGAATGATCAAGAGCAACACTGAATTGAAAATGGCAGGGAGAGGCTAGCCACGTAAAAAAAAGATATGTTATTGGTAGCCATGGAATGTATTGCTAGCAGTAGAACTGTTGATGAAATAAATGAAATTCCTCAATTCCTTGGCTTTTAAATATATTTACTTTGATGAAAATTTTAAAAATAAAAATAAAAAATATTTTTGATTGCAACATATTCTGAGATTATTTTTAACACCACCAATGAACAAATCATTTTTTTATTATTTAAGGTATATTTTTACAGTGGCCAAGTCCATGCTAGTTTTTTGAGTGGTTTTGTTAATTTTCTGAGACATGGCCATCCTGGTATGAGTGGATGACTACACAGCAGGAAAAGTAAAGTGCTAGTACTTACCTCCTGCCCAAATTATTGTTACAAAGCCTTTTTGTTTGAAATCAATTCCAAAACCCAAGTAAGGGAACACAAATTGGATGTTGGATACTTGATATTCATCCTTTTTTTGATAATTTTTCCATTTTATTTCATGGTTGGGACCACCAGTAAAAAGTAACAGGAGGAGACATCACCTTTTTCAATATGGGGAGAGTTTTCAAAGGAGTTTGAGGTGAAGGTGATGTGAGTGAGGCTAGATCCAAAGTTCAGTGAGGAGAAGGAAGTTACATTTTTGTCCATCATAGCTTCACGGTTGGAATCAAATGCAAATTTTTCTAATTTTCAAAAAACTTGGCCCAATATTTGAGAGCCCTTGTCAGAACTAAGGTTCAAAAATAATACTCTTTGATGGAGGATTTGACAGCTTCTTTCTTCAATATTTTCCAAATAGCTCAGAATGGTGCATCAATTTTTGCCATCCGTTTGCACACATTTACCCACCCCAATACCTTGAGGGACCCATGGTGTTGACAAATTTTTTTTTTTTTGATTGGTGAAGGAAAGGTGTTACTGAGTTGATGTCCTTCTTCTCTTGCTAAGAGAGTTCATTCAAAGGGAAAAATTTGAAGATTGCAACCATAGCCTCATGATCCAATTGATCTTGAACATATTCTTTTCCAGAGCTGAAGAAATGGAGTGTTTCAATTTTCTATTTGGCCTCTTCCAACTCTTCAGGGGATGTTTTCTGACTTTTCTTGAAAATGGAATGATAGATATTCAAGGGATATAGTTTGCATGAATACCAAACAACCTTTTAATTAATTTTTTCCTCCGTCACCTGCTATGCAATTTCAGAATCCCCCATTTGAGCCCTCCTTCATTTGAAAGAAATCTTCTTCTCACTTCTCTTTATGTTTTTAATGAATTGCAAATCAATTGTTCAATTGATTTGCCATTGACCAAACAATCAATTGAAAATCAATAAACCAATAAATAGCAAATCAATCAACCAATCAATTGTTTGATTGAGATGGAGGCAGATGGAAAAGGAGGAGAAGGATGAGTGGGAGGTGAGGTGGACGGTGAGGTGTAGGAAGGATTGGACAGGTGGGATTCGACAAGTGGCTTGGAAGTTTTGGTTCTGTTTTTTTTATAAATCAAGGAAAAAAACAAAAAAAAACCAAAAAAAAAAAACACCCAAACAAAACTAGGATTCTTGGTTGAAAAAACAAAATCAAAAAAAATCAGTGATGTGATATTTTACCTATTCAACAAACAAATACTACTCATAAAAGTGAGCAAGTGTGAGGTGTAGAATCTGCTCTCTCAAGGCAGAAGATGAGGGACAAGATGAGACAGGGATGGCTTGAGGAGGATCAGGAATATTTTCTTGAAATATTTTGTCCCAATAATCTTTAATGTTGGCAAGAAGGTTGTGAAGGATTAGAAAAGTGATAATCCAGTTGATGAGGGTCTTAATGTCTTTCAATTTTTGAAGCTGGTTTTTCATTTCATGTAAGGCGGCCCATCTTCCTTTCAGGATTCTTATGGAATGCTCAATGCAAACTTGGGATTGGGAAATATGATAGTTGAAATCTTTTTTGGCTTCATTGTTGGATGAAACATTGTGGTATGCTGGAACCACATATTTCCTGCTAGCATAAGCTGAATTTTCCAGAAGGTATTGATCTTGGTCAAAGTAGTTCTCTGGTTTTTTTAAATCTAAATCTCATTGAAAACATATGAGTTGTTACATGAGCCTTGAAGTCCAGCATTGAGGGATGTGAAATTCTTGTGTTTATCACAAACAAGTTTTAGTGCCACAGAGTATC
This sequence comes from Puccinia polysora, assembly GCA_025617555.3. NCBI lineage: Eukaryota > Fungi > Basidiomycota > Pucciniomycetes > Pucciniales > Pucciniaceae > Puccinia > Puccinia polysora. The sequence goes on from CM062614.1 coordinate 35,805,010, forward strand.
TATACAAAAAAGTAAAACATATTTGGTCAGTGTTTCATCAAATTTTTGGGAAAAGAAATGAATTGATTACATTTTTCCAATCAAAATAGTGGTTGCCATCTAGCTTGGGTTTTCTGAATCAAGGGAATATTAGTTCCATCAACAAAACCAATGCAACGAGGAAAGCCTTTGGTCTTCATTACTTGAGATATCTCCTTGCATTATTCTTTGGTTGGCCAACAAAGGACTGAGCAACCAAAAGATAGGATAACAGTCATGACTCTATTGGTGTATAAGTCAATGGATCCATAACTGACCAAAAATCAATTTTCCAATTGATGAATTGATGCTCCAGTTCCATTTGATCACAATCAAAAAAGAGCAAAATCCAGTTGGATAATTTGATTTTGTTGAGGATTCCAAGAATTGTTCTGGAAGATGTGTTGGTGTTCAATTTTCTCCAAAGTTTTCATGACTGATGGCAATAAATTTTGGAACATTTTCTGGAAGCTTAAGTCAGGGAGGAGATTAAGCTATTGACTTTCATACATAGTGTGGTGGATAGTGTGTCTTCTTGAAACCAGTATCAATTTTCCAAAAGAGAATTCCAAGCTAACCAAGTTGATTCCAAATTGGAGTCTGGATTGGATTCAAATAACAATAAAATTTCAGTCAGATTTTTTTTTCTTTCAACTTTCTGCTGGGAATTTTGAGTGGAAATGTTTAGAAAGATGGTGATATGATGTTAGGTGATGAGAGAGATGATGATTGGATGTGTGTGAAATGATGGAGATGTGAAGTGATGGGGATGTGAAGCAATGCAGATGAGATTTGTGTGATGTGATGGAGATGGGATTGGTATGGATTTGCTGAGGTGGATTTGTGGATGGGTGTTATGCATAAAATTGATGGTGGATGGATGATAATGGCAGGTTTGATGTTTGAAACCCACCATTTCCATGAAAACTGCAATTTTGAAATATACCAGTTAGGGGGTATGTGTATTTCAGAAAGCCGCAATTAAAAATGGGGCTTTCTAATGGCAGGTTTGCTAAATTTGATACACCCTAATAAAGAAAATGAATTAAAAAAACACAGCAGCATTGGAAGTACTTCCACTTGAAACAGGGGCCTTAATTGGCAGTTTAATTGGTGCATATTAATGCTCAACATTTACATGTGCCAAAGGTTTTAGTTAATTCAAGATTTTAATTAAGCTTTTGATGTTTCTGGGTATTTTTGAATCAGAAACTTAAAAAATTGAAATCTTTCAAAAGTTGTGATTTATAAAGGTTAGAAGATCAAATGTGATAAAACCTATAATATATTGGTGCAAAAAATTGAAGTATTTTGATAGGAAATGGAATGAATTCCCAGAATCTTTGCCATTCATGACATGTTGCTTTCAATTTTGGTCAACCTTGGCTTGACATTAACACCTCTGGCTCAAGCATTGGGTTTGAAATCAAAGAAGCCATATTCTCAAGTGTTTACCTTAAAATCACCAACCTAACTTCTTTAGGTTTTTCCCTTTACATTGAATTCCACTTGGTCAAAATTTGAGTTTATTCATCAAGCCTGGTGTCTGCTTCAAAATTTCAAAACCAAAACAGTTATCAAATTTTCAATCCAATAATTCATCTTTCAATCCAATGATTGGTACCCTTCATAAAATCCCACTTACTTCATTGGAAGGGTCATAGTCTAACTGCCACTGAGGATGAACATGTTCAGGTACAATGGATCCTCTTGATGCTAGAAATTCACCTAAATGTGGGAACACAGCAAGCTCATTTTTTTTGAATAAAACTTTGAGCACACCTTGCAATTGTGGTTGTCCTTTATCTTCTTGAATTTTTCTTTAATGAGTTCAATTGCCTCAATTTACAATTTGTAATTCAAAGGTGAAATTTTAGTTGGCAGACCTTTTCCCAAATTTATTCAAGAGTCTTTAAGTGCTGCATGGACTGATTTGATTTGAATTTCAATAATTCCTTCAAGGTGTTTTCACACATTCAAAATTTTCCCCAAAGATCCCACTAGCAATTGTTTGAAAGTGAAATGGGCCCCTTCTACCCAAGATTTAGTATTCTTTTCAAAGTCTGGGTAGACACAAGTCCAAGCCATTTTGGTTGGCAGACCTGTGCCCAACTTTATTCAAGAGTCTTGAAGTTCTCCCTGGACTGATTGCATTTGAATTTCAAAAATTCCTTCAAGGTGTTTCCACACATCCAAAATTTTCCCCAAAGATCCCACTAGTAATCATTTGAAAGTGGAATGGGTCCTTTCTACCCAAAAAATAGTTTTATTTCCAAATTCTGGGTAGACACAAGTCCAAGCTGTTACAAAACTCTCTTTGATAGGAAAAATATTCTTCTCCATATACTTGAGTAAATGCTCATGGTCCTTCAAGAAAAATTGAACACAAGTTTCAAAGTAAGCACTCCCAAAAAGATCAATAGTCAATAAATTGACTTACTCTGACTTCTGCATCATTTGCTTCTACCTTCCCCTTGGTTTCAGAGGCCCCATATTTGCCCCAAAGAGTCATAAACTTTTTCCAACCATCTTCTTCTTTACTGAAGTGCACTTCACAATTTTCTTGAATGTTTTTAGATAATTACCAAGTACAAAACTGTCAAGATGACTCAGGGAAGCTGTTTTGAATAGAAAAAATAAGAGCTTTTTCATGTTCCCTCACAAAGACTTTTGGAATCCTCTTGGGATCATAAGCTGACTTTTTTGATGTGTTCAAAGCCCAACTGTAAACTTCATACATTTCTTTTAGTATAACATCAAATGCCTTTTTAAAAGTCCTTTTGTTGGTAGTCATTTGTACAACATGCAATAGAGGCATTTTGTAAATATTTTTTTTATAAGTACAATCCAACAATGTAATATGATGGAATTTTTCTCCTAGTTTAATAGACTCAGGATAAGCCAAGAATAGGGCCTCTAGGTGACCCTCTCCACCAAATTTGGACCTGGAAACCGAATCCTCTTGGGATCATAAGCTGACTTTTTTGATGTGTTCAAAGCCCAACTGTAAACTTCATACATTTCTTTTAGTATAACATCAAATGCCTTTTTAAAAGTCCTTTTGTTGGTAGTCATTTGTACAACATGCAATAGAGGCATCTTGTAAATATTTTTTTTATAAGTACAATCCAACAATGTAATATGATGGAATTTTTCTCCTAGTTTAATAGACTCAGGATAAGCCAAGAATAGGGCCTCTAGGTGACCCTCTCCACCAAATTTGGACCTGGAAACCCACTGGCATTCCTGGAGCATTTCCAATGGAGCAGTCATAACACATTTCTCCTCCATTTCTGCAAGCTTTGCATTTTTCTTAGTTTTAAAGAATGTTCTATCATAAATTTATTATCCACCATTGATCATGCTCAATTTCCTTTTAAGTTTCACCATATTGAGACCATATTTCATTCCTTCCATACTCAAATCTAATGCTTGACCTGATATTCTCCTCAGATGAGGATGCATTGAAGGACTTTCTGATGGTTGATGATTTTGTAGGCCATTTCTAATGGAGAGAAGCCACAAGGGATCTGCTACTTACCTACTTTTACAAATCATGAATTGACACCCAAACTTCCTAGTGTGAGTATGACTTTGAGGTTGGGTAAGACAAGGTCCTTCTTATAGCCCAAATATGTTGCAAGCTCAATCTACATATTTGTCTTTCCTTGATTTTAAAGTCTTCCTTGCGTAGCCATGCATGGCTGCACATTTCTGACAATAAATCTTGGAGTCTTTCCTAGTAGCAAAGGCTCTCACAGGGTGAGGTTCAAGTGTTTCTGGCACCCCCTATTTACATTAGTATTTGTCAAGCCAAATCCAAATCAGTAAAATGACGTATGAAATGTCACCCACCAACTTTAGCTATAACAGGCTGTGATGGAAAATCTTTTTCCTTTTTTGAAGAAACATCTTGTTCCTCAATTTTAACTCTAAACAAGGATGCAATTGGGGCTTTGAAGTTTTATTTTCCAATTCCTTACCCAAATCCCTAGATTCCTCCAAAACTGTGTTAAGTAAACCTTTCATTTAGTCCTTTAACATAACCTTGTCTAATCCAGGAGGGCTTTGGATTGCCAATCTTCCCATAAAACAAAAAAATTCAATGGAATTTTCGCATTCCATGCAATTTTCAATTGGAAAACTCCAAAATTTTGCTCACTTTTGGGTTGAGAAAAATTAATTTATGTGACAAGAAAGTGGTGTGTTTGTACATGGTGTATGTCAAAATTTTTTGATTTAAATGTGTCTTTATGATCCAATAGTCCTACATAGTATGTCAGAGCCTCAAATTTGGGTTTACAGGACTCTCATGTGGTCCAGGGGTGCTTAGGTACCCCTAATCCCCCTCAAATGGCTCATTTGGGGGGGAGAGTAGCGCAAATGGTCCAGGAAAACAGAGGCAAACCCTTTTTGCAACTTGCCAACCCCTGGTTGGGTCGCAAACCCTTGATTGCAACCTCAAAGTGGGTCACAACTCCTTGGTTGCAACCCCAAATTGGGTTGAAACTCCTTGATTGCAACCCAAAATGGGTCGGGACTCCTAAATTGCAACCCCCTTGGGGTTGCGCAAGGCCAGAGCAACCTGGCTGGCTACTTGCTGGGCTTTGATTGGCCATTCACAAGCCTTATGGGTTTTGAGCGGTGATTCACGCCCATTTGCAACCCTGAGGTCACAAATATAGCATTGGCCTTACTTTAATAATTTTAGTTTTTCATTTTTTTTCTTCAAATAAATTGGTAAAATATGCTGAATAATGGAAAAAGAAGTTCAAAAAAATCAAAAAATACATAAATAACTCATTAATGAAAATTTTAGAAGACAATTTTTTTGGCAGAAATTATGACCTTTGTGGAAATGAACCCAATTCAACCAGTCATATTGATGCATTTCTTTTGAAAACATTTGCTTTTAAAATCATTTGGGATTAATTAATTTATAAATCCTTCAAATAAAATAAAATGACTTTCAAATGAGACCGGGTTTCAGCTTTGGTTGTTTTTTCTGAAATTTTTGGTAAAATATTTCAAATATTGTCTCAATTTATTGGAATAAAAATTTCAATATTTTCAGTTAATAATGAAAAAATCACAAAATAAATTTACTTTCTTAAATTTGATTTCTTATTCTCAAATATGCTATATCTCATTAAGAGACTTTTCCTTTTATATTTTTTTTTCAATTTAAAATGATTTGAAGTGTTTTTCATAATTATTCGAAAGGATGATGATAAATTAATGGCTCCAACCATGTGGTAGTTTTTTAGGGCCCTACACAGCCCATTTGATCTTTGGGGTTCCATAGACAACTACAGAGGGGCGTTCCAAACACGCGCAACCCCGGGGGAATTTCCAGGAGCCATTGACCCCCCATAAACAGAAATTTTGAGCTGTGTAGCCCTGTACACGGCTTGAATCCGCCATTTTTAGGGGCTCCCAACCCCCCAGAAGTTGTGCCAGAATTTTGGGCACTCCTTGGACCACACTTGGGTTCCCTCAACCCGAATTTGGGATCAACATATACTATGTGGGACAGTTGCACCGCACCTATTGATACCAAAGCAAAATTAAAGTGAAATAAAAGTGAAATCATAGTGGAATAAATGCAAGTATCCTACATATTCAAGTGAAATTTGAAACATCTTTCTTAACTCAAAAGTGAGCAAACTTTTCCATTGTTCATTTGAAAGTTGGATTGAATACTGAAGTAGAATTGCAATTTTTTGGAATTATGGGAACAGTGGCAAGGCCTCCTTGTGAAATGGCTGCGTTGAAGGACTACATCAATAGTGCAGTTAAAAAAGCTTTGGAGAAAAAGGATTCAGGTAATTAAACATTGGAAACCCCAATTGAATCCTCATTTAGGGTGACAATTGAGGAAAAAAAATTTCACCGTTGGATTTGACCTCTGTTTGTGAGTAAAACTTTATGTCACTGAGTTCTTTGCCTGATTCAATTTGATTGGAACTAATTGAGGGATTTTAATTATGAAACTATGAAACTATGACACCTATGAAACTATGACAATAAACAATGAATTTTTACTAGATCCACTTGACCCACCTCCCATGAGAGTCTTTCCTACTAAAGAAGAAGAACAAATTTTGTTCAGACATGGGCTATGAAGCATAGTTAAGCTGTGAGGGTTTTTAGCTCAAAGAAAGATAAATATGTGGATTTGGCCTGTGATCAACATGGTTCCTGCTTGGGGAAACTTCTTACCAAAAGTTCTTGGCAAACTCACAAAAGGAAGGTTGGTTGCAAGTTTTGAATCTGTGAAATTTTCACAAAGGCAGAACCCTTGTGGAAAATCTCCTACAAAGAAACTCAACATAAACTTCATCCATAAGAAAAGCCCTATGTGCATCCTCACCTGAGGATCATCAATGGGGTAGCCTTAGAAAATATAATAGAAGGGATGAATGATGGGCTCAATATGTTACAAGTTAAGGGGAAATTGAGCAAGATTGATGGAGTGGATTATTTTGATGACCAAACAATTTATAACACTAAGCGGAAGTTAGCGCTTGAAGAACCGAAGGGGAAAAGTGTTATGGACGTACTCTACAAACAGCTTGAAGAATCAAGTTGGATTCATTGGTCAAAATTCATTGGAGATCATAACTTGGAGGCCCTATTCTTGGTCCACCCAGAGTCATTGAAGCTTTCCAAACAATTCCATCATATTTCTATGTTGTATTGTACTTATAAAACAAATAAGTACAAAATCCCGCTATTGCATGTTGTAGGATGACAGAAAACCAGAAAACTTTCACAAAAGCTCTTGTTTTCATAACAAAATAAAAGCTTGAGTTCTACAGTTAGTCTGTAAATGCATTAAAGTAGTTGACTTATAATGCTGAGAGACTTCCAAAAGTCTTTGTGACGGACCATTGAAAGACTCCAAATGGCGCAGGGCATTGGCAGTTCTGTGGAGGGGATAGGTGCTTTTTTAGGCTTCCCTCCTGAGTGTTACAAAAATATTTAAATGTAACCAGGATAAAGGTCCAGTAATCTTTGTTAATGAGGAATCAAATGGGATAGAAATAAGTTGATTGCAACAATAGCTGAGGGGGGAAGCCGCACTACCTGAACCAAGATGATGATGAGAAAGACTTTGAACAAAATAAGTTGAAGTTTGCTCAGAGTCCAATAGAACAAAGCAGTTGTAAGTAACAGTGCCCACATGCTAATAACTCTGGTAGTCAGCAGATGCTTGGGAGTGATCAACTCAAACCCAATCAACCTCCAGGTTCTCAATGAACCTGCCCAACTCTCCGCAATCAAGCGCTTGAAGGGTACCAGAAAACTGTGGGTGGCTTCACAAGACAATGCAATATGTTTATGGATCACTGAAACAAACAGTAACAATTTCGGACTAAGAGTAACCCAACACTTCTCAAGGATTCAAGAATAGTGTGGCAGAATGCAACTTGAATAATTAAAGGGAGGTTTAACACTCCAGGTTTAAACTTAATAAAACCTCTTAGTCAAATGTGACTGGTCCAGAAAAACAATCAAATGAATGATCAAGACCAAATAATGGTCAGAAAAAGGGATCAAGAGTGGTATAACACACTCAAGAATTCAATTTAATGAATTCTTCTTCAACCAGCAAGGCTATGGTTGGTGATAAGGAACGGGGCCAAAGAAGTGCAGATCAGAGTTTCAGACTTAAAAAAAGTCAAGGGTTAGGGATAAGGATCAAGGGATAATCAAAAGATATATCCGGATAAGTGATCAATTTCACAAAGGAAGGAGCTCTTTGATCAGAAGCTCATAATTCTCATTAGTGGGAAGAATTCATGATGGAAAGAAGAAGGGGAGAGCCCATCCTTTTATAGGCTAGAGAGCCCTGTAACTATTTAAAATTTGATAACACAAATGAAAGCGGATTTTTTTTTTTCACAATGATGAGGCTCAACCTTGGGGAGGCCCGTTTCCCTTCTGCCAATCTTCCAGACTGGGGTGAGAGATTTTCACCCCAGCCTGTCGCTTGCAAACGTCTGTGCGGACGTTTGCACACCTAGTAACAACGCAACACCCACTCCCCTGCAAATAACAAATGAAAAGAAGAAACAACAGCGAGAGAGAAAAAAAGAAAGAGAATGACAAATGAAAAAAAGATGACGGTCGCTGCCGATTGTCCAATCTAGGAGGAGAGGGTGATCCCAATGATCATGGAGTTGGTGAGCGAGTGACTTGGGCCCAGTCAACATTCAACAATGATAATGATGATGGTGATGGGCTCAAAGATGATAGACCAAAGGATTGGAGGGTAAATACTGTCCGGATAGATTGAGTGTAGAGGGACGTTGATGACTGTCTAGAGGGATTGATGAGGGAGGTGATTTTTGTTGGCAAACGGATTGGGAATGATGGAGTTGATGATTGGTGCTGGTTGGGATCCAATCCCGGAGTGATTCACCACAGACCAATTGAGGCCTTCAACTATGAGGATGATCAATAATCAGAATTGGCACTCTGGACAGTCAAGGATTGATGGACAATCCAAGGGTTCAATTCGGGTGGGTTGGGATTGGTGTCGGATGAGAGTGAGGTAGACAATGGATGGTGATGAGCCTGAGGTCAATAGAATTGTTGAGGCAATGGTTGTGAGTGATGCAATGAGTCGCACATGGCCAAAAGTTAGCAAGAGAGGCCTGAGCGCAAGGAGGGTGGATTGAACCCAGTGTAGGAGGGAAGTGGGAGCATGGTAAGGAAGAGGAGGAGCTACACCACTAGGAAAGGGAAGGGTTTGAGTGAAGGATCCAAATTTTTTCTAAGTTCAATTTTTTTTTTTTTGATTTAAGGTATGACAAAAAAATATGCATAATTTTTTTTTTTAATTTTTGAATTCTTTTCCCAAGGTGTCCCAAATGGTTCACCACATCTCTCCCCAACTTACAGACTGTCCCTAGTCTGCATCATAATTTTGAAAAAATGAAAAAGAAAAAAATAAAATAATTGGCCGTTTCTTGATCCTCTAAGTAAAAAAAAATTTGAAACCCATCTTGATCCATCCAAAAGATCCTAAATGTGGAAAAGCTAAAAGGAAAGGTGTCCCAGGTGCTCAAGTATGTGGCATAAAAAAAGTTTTTTACAACAAAACGCAGCAGAAGACCCTGGTGGTGCACAATTGGGAGGACTTACTTTGAACCCAAATTGCCCCCACAACAATAAAATCTCTTAACTTCATCAGCAGAGAACCTTATAGCCAACTGAGTACCATCCAGTTCTTCTAAAACATAAGATCCACCTCTAACTTGACAAACCACTTTATAAGGACCATTCCAACTATTCGAAAAAGGTTTTCCCCACTAAGTCTCTAAATATTGATTTTAAGCCAATAGCAGATCACCAGGGTTTAAAGGATCTCTGATTTGATTTAGATGTTTATCTTCCCAATAATGAAATTATTTTGCTCTTGGTTCCATCATCTTCTGATAAGTTTTGTTACAAATATCTTCACTCCGCTCCAGTTGATTTGATCTGGCAACAAATAAATCAGTAGTTGAAGAAACTTGTTCCCAAGAGATGCCCAAGAAAGACTCCATTTCAAGATCAAGAGGAAGAACAGCCCTTTGACCAAAGATGATTTCATAAGGAGAGTAGCCAGTGGTTTGCTTGGTGGAAATTTGATCAGAGAAGAGGACCAAGGGAAGAAACTTTTGAAAATTCTTCCCACTTTCACCAGCCAGTTTAACCAAAGCAGCCTTCAAGGGAGCATGGCCTCTTTACACCATGCCTTGTCCTTCAGGATAAGAGGGAGTAGTAACCCTATGTTTTCAAGGGAGCAATCGGATCATTTCAGAAGGTTTTCCACCAAATTCCGAGCCATCATCAGTAGAATAAGATTGAGCCAAACCGTAACACATTGTCCAATTCTCATGAAGGAAAGCTGCCAAGATTCAGAACTACGGTTCTTAAGGAATTTTGCTTCAAACCATCCTGAAAAATCATCTCTAGCCACAATGAGGTACTTAGCACCACCTGCCTTGATATGAACCACATCCATAGCAACCCTTCCAAAGACAGTGGACTCCCCAGTAGGATAGCGAATTTCAGCTGGACGCCTAAGATCATTTTTTTGACAAACTTGACAACTCTTGCACCATTGAGAGACAGATTTCTTAAGTGATGGCCACCAGAACCGTTTGGATAATTGTCAATAAGTTTTGGTTTCCCCACAATGACCAAGGCCCTCATGTAGACTTTCAAGGATCAAATTTTGCTAGCCAGGATAGTAACCACAACAAGCGCACAAGGATTTTCTCTTTTCATAAGCCTAGAACCTTGGACAAAGAAACTAGAGGACTTTATTTTAAGGGATCAAAATTCTTTAGCAGAGAGATCAAGGGGTCTTTGGAGAGTTGAAAGGTACTGCTCTAACTTAAGCCAGAAACCTTGGTGGAAACCAGAAAAATCTTGGGAGGAGAAAGCAAAAACAGGGCGGATCAAAGGTTCTCCCTCATTGAAATCCATTCCAAAATCCAATTAATTGTCTCCAATAGGTCTTCTAGATAAACCATCAGGCATAGTAAAATATTTCCAAGGCCTATGAACAATATCAAAAATAGAAAAGTTGGATAAAAGCTACCCAGCGAGTCATTGGAGCATTTGGAAGACTGCAAGCATTGATCATTTCCACAATGGATCAAGCGTCAACTTGCAATTTGAAATTTTGTCCCCAGAGTCCTGTTTGGAGTTTCTTCAGAATTCTGGCCACACCACAGAATTCCAGTTGGGCTGAGAGTATCTAGATTCCACATCCAAAAATAGCAAAGATTCATAAAGAACAGGGCAGTCCAAACCATTTTCATCTTCCTGAGTAAGGACAGCCCCAACAGATTGATAACTAGAGTCAACAGCCAATTTTATTTTGCCAGCTCCAGGCCCATAAGAGATCTTTTTCAAAACTATTTCATTGCCAACAATAGTTTTGAGAAACTAAAATGATTGTTTGCAATCTTGGGTCCAAATTCATTCAGCTTCCTTTCTGGTTAGACAACGCAAGGGTGCACAGATTTTGGATAGAGAGGGAATGAAGATCCTGAAATAAGTTAAAACACCTAGGAAACCTCTAACTTCAGTTGGATTTATTGGAGTAGGCCAGGAGATGCTTTTCTTGACTTTAGAGGGTGCCATCCTTCTTCCTTCCTTGAAGACTATATGACCAACAATTTCCAAGGCAGGAACACAGGCAGCGAGTTTTGATCCAGAGACAGTAATGCCAGATTCCTCAATTCAAAACAGAATCCTTTCCAAGATAGTAGCATACTCCCAGATAAATTGTCAAATTCCTGAGTGCCAAGGTAAGAGCTCATTATCATAGTCAGAAACTGGACCTTTAATTCCACCATCATCAATAAAGATACCAGCATGATCAGGGATTTTGTCTTGGAGCATCCACATCATCTGAGCCTGATAGACTGCAACTGAGTTGGTGGCACCTTGAGGCAATCTAGTCACTTGAAATCAACCAAGAGGAGTATCAAAAGTATTGAGAGGGCAACAAATAGGATGCAAAGATTGTTAGTCATAACCCCCCATGATGTCTCCTAGATCATAACAGGCTCTCCCAAAGAAGTATTCAACAAATTCTTCAGTGGCAGGAGGAACACCAGAGTCCTTAATAGTAACTTTATTGAGAGGTTGGAGATAATAAGTTTACCATTACTCTTTAGAACACAGAAAACAGGGCTAGAGTAACTGGAGGTTGACTGTTCATATAGACCGGTACGGACTTGTTTGCGGACCATCTTGATGAATTTGTCAACTTTTGAAGCAGGAATAGGGATCTTTTTCTTTTGCCAAGGATCATTTTCAACTACAGGGATGATATAAGGGAGACCATAGGATTATTTCAAGAGACCTCTCTCTTCTTCACAGAATGCAATAGATTTTTCCCTTAGAGATAAGATATTTTTGATCAAATTTAACTCATCAGGTAAAAGCCATCCATCTGGACCAAAGTTGACCACCTTCAATTGTTCTTCAGTGACACGAACACAAGGTACAAAGGGGCCAGTAAGAGAGTGAGATAGACCACAATAAGGATCACAAGATAGAGGAGGTTGCATGAGAGGAGGATTGATATTGAGAGGCATGGGTTGGTTGACAGGCTGGACCTTTTTTGCAACTGGCTCATACTTAGTGGCAAAAGAGAGAAGTTCTTGTTTCCTCCAACCATTCACCAGCAAGACCTGAGTATAAAAACTGAGACCAGATTCCAACATCCTCCAAGTTTGATGTTCCATAAAATTTTTGAAAGGTGCCTTTTCCATAAAAGAGGATCCAAAAGATAACGCTTTGCTCACATGTGTGGCACAAGGTAGAATTTTGAAAACTATGGTAGAAGAATGCCCTGATGTTGCACAATTGGGAGGACTTACTTTTACCCCCAAGTGCCTCCACTGGAGCCCATACTCCTCCATACCAAAACCATTAAAAAAAGAATTGAGATCAGGATCTAGTTTATACTCATTGTGGAGAATGGAACCAGAGCTAGAGGATGATTTATCAGTGATAAGAGTACAAGGAAAAGAAGAAACAACAGAACCAGAGGGAAAAGAAACATTTTTGGAATTTTGTGTTTTAACATGTTTTTGATTTTGGACATTTTTTAGATCAGAAGAAAAACAGGAAAGAGATGAAAAGGATGAAAAATATGCCTCAGAGATAAAATTTTTCCCTGCAGTTGAAGTCTGAGGCTTAGAAGAACTACAACTTTCAGTATTACCAACTATTCTTCTAAAAAATGAGAGGAGTTAGAAGAATCCTTCTGCTTCCCCTTCAGAACCAATTTAGGTGAAAAACCAGGTTAACCTCTTTCCCAACGACCAGAATCAAAAGAACAGAGAGGAACTTCAATCTTCCTACCATCAGCATCAGGAAGAGGAATTCTCTCCAAAACTTGATCAGAAAAAATCGGGGTGGCTCCAAAGTCTATTAAGAAAGGACAACCCAAAATCATAGGACCTTCCAAACGAGTGATCCAAAAGTGACAGGTTCCAACAATATTTTGAACAATTCAAACTGGAATATCCTCAGCAATACCCACCAACTCACAAGATTGATTCCCAATTCCATAAACAGCAGAGTTGAAGCTGACCCTTGGACTGAGATTGAGCTTGCGGGCCATTGCATCCAAAATTAAGTTTAGTTGGGACCCAGAATCAACAAGTAGAGAAACGGTTTTGGATGAGTCACCAAGAGAGCATGGTAAAAATCCAAGAGGACAAGAATAAAGATTTGAATCAGAAGGAGGATCTGTTCCACCAGCGTCTTCCATCAAGGTTCCAGAGGAACCTTTCAATTCATCAGGACCAATCTCCACATGTCGCCGAGAAACCCATTTCTTCATGCCTTCAGCTACAGATGGTGAGATGGAAAGGAGTTCAGCCACAGATAGATCAGGTATTTTAAGATCAGAGATTTTCTTCAATACCCCTTCCACAGCATTGGGGTGGTCTTTGGAAATTCCCCTTTCAAATCAAACCTTGGGTTGAGCTGGAAGAGGAAGTTCAGGTGAGGGTGGAACTATAACTGGATCAGTTGGTGAAGGTGATTTGGATGGCAGAGGAGCAGGATCAGAGTATTCTGGGAACCTATCCATGAGGTTTTCCTTTTCTTCTTCCATGTCTTCTACCTCAGAAGAAGGAGGCTCCAGTGAAGATTGACGTTTGACAGGTTTTTGAAGAATTGAAGATGGAAAAGGAGGAGCTTTATGAGGTCAGGGTTCTTCATGTTGTTTCCTAGCTGAATCAGATTGATAAGTTCCAGAAAGCTGGAAGAAGAGACAGAAGGAGGATACCAAGGTTGAAGATTTAAAATGGCAGAGGAGCACGATCAGAGTATTCTGGGAACATATCCATGAGGGGTTCCTTTTCTACTTCCATGTCTTCTACCTCAGAAGAAGGAGGCTCCAGTGAAGATTGACGTTTGAAAGGTTTTCAAAGAATTGAAGATGGAACAGGAAGAGCTTTATGAGGTCTGGGTTATTCATGTTGTTTCCTAGCTGGATCAGATTGATAAGTTCCAGAAAACCTGGAATAAGAGACAGCAGGAGGATACCAAGGTTGAAGAGTTCCACAAGCAGATCAAAAATGAAAAGGGGCCAAGGATTCCTTCTTGTGAGCAGAAGGCTGGAAAGAGGCCACCACATGACAAATTGGACAAGATGAATCAAAAGGGATAAGTGCACCATTAGGCAGAAAGAAGTTGCTCCCTTTCTGTTCCACCAAAATTTCCTCCTTTTCCTTCTGGAGTCCAGGAAAGCAACCAGTTCCATGACCTTCCCTGTGGCAATAATAGCAAACCATGGTTGACCTAGGAACAGAGTTGGAGGGTTTAGGGACAGCCAGAGAGGAGATTTTCTGATCCATTTTATTCTCAAAAGCTTGCAGGAGTTTGGTGATCTAATCAATAGTAGGTGTTTCCCGGTGGGTCTGAGGATTTGGTTTAGGTCTGCAATTGGCTTCCATCTTATTCATGATTTTGTTAGATGCTTTAAAAGAGGGGGCAAGGACTGGTTCATTTATTCTAGGTTTTTCAAAGGTGAGAGCTGTTTGACCTTTCATCACTTTATCCACAGTATTCCTAAGAATAATGAAGGCAGGGAGCTTGAACATATTATCTCTTGTAGTGATCATGGATCCATATTTCACCAATTCATCCTTAAATCTTTCCTGCACTCCTGGAGAGAAAGACTGAAAAAATTGCACTCAAATTTTGTCCACCGTATCAATGTGATTGTTTTGGATAAGATAGGATTGGATAGGGTCCCCAGATTTTCTGAAAGTTTTATAATCAGAGGCTGAGGAGATACCACCATTGGAGGTCCATTGAGAGACAAGGCCATCCAGATCTTGGAGAGTGAACCTAGCTATATCAATTTTTCCCCAATAGGCAATCATTGCCTCCTTAAGAAGTACCCAGTCATGGGATTCAAATCCATCAAATGATTCAATCACTTCCATGACTTCATCAGAGGAGATGAAGAATGGCAGTTGATAAGGCATGTCATATTTGCTAGCACCATCCACTTCAGCAGCCATCACATAGGAATCCATGAAACGTTCAACATTTGTACCATTAAAGCATAAGTTCTTGTTCTGAGGTTTGATCTTGATCATCTTGGCCCAAACAGAGGTAGAAGGGGTACCAATATATTCCATTTCAACAAAGGATTTCCTAAGGAATCCAAAGAACAGATTTCCAAAGTGGCTCACAAGTGTGGCAAGGGTAGGGTTTACAAAAAAACAACTAGGATCAAACTCCTTGATGGTGCAAAATTGGTAGGAATTACTTCTGGAACAAGTTGCCTCAAAGGATCAGATCTAGATGATAGCAGAAACACAGAAAAAAGAGAAAAAGAGAAAAAGAGAAAAAGATTGGATTTCAAAGTTGATTCCACAAATATGGGACTGGAAATCTCAAGGTTTCTGGTTCAATCCCCGCCCGGGGGACCAAATAGAAGACTCCAAACGGCACAGGGCGTTGGCAGTTCTGTGGAGGGGATAGGTGCTTTTTTAGGCTGCCCTCCTGAGTGTTACAAAAATATTTAAATGTAACCAGGATCAAGGTCCAGTAACCTTTGTTAATGAGGAATCAAATGGGATAGGGATAAGTTGATATCAACAATAGCTATGGGGGTAAGCAGCACTACCTGAACCAAGATGATGAGGAGAAAGACTTTGAACAAAATAAGTTGAAGTTTGCTAAGAGTCCAATAGAACAAAGCAGTTGTAAGTAACGGTGCCCACACGCTAATAACTCTGGTCGTCAGCAGATGCTTGGGAGTGATCAACTCAAACCCAATCAACCTCCAGGTTCTCAATGAACCTGCCCAACTCTCCGCAATCAAGCACTTGAAGGGTACCAGATAACTGTGGGTGGATGCACAAGACAATGCAATATGTTTATGGATCACTGAACAAACAGTAACAATTTCGGAGTAAGAGTAACCCAACACTTCTCAAGGATTCAAGAATAGTGTGGCAGAATGCAACTTGAATAATTAAAGGGAGGTTTAACACTCCAGGTTTAAACTTAATAAAACCTCTTAGTCAAACGTGACTGGTCCAGAAAGACAATCAAATTAATGATCAAGACCAAATAATGGTCAGAAAAAGGGATCAAGAGTGGTATAACACACTCAAGAATTCAATTTAATGAATTCTTCTTCAACCAGAAAGGCTATGGTTGGTGATAAGGAACAGGGCCAAAGAAGGGCAGATAAGAGTTTCAGACTTAAAAAAAGTCAAGGGTAAGGGATAAGGATCAAGGGATAATCAAAAGATATATCTGGATAAGTGATCAATTTCACAAAGGAAGGAGCTCTTTGATCAGAAGCTCATAATTCTAATTAGTGGGAAGAATTCATGATGGAAAAAAGAAGGGGAGAGCCCCTCCTTTAATAGGCTAGAGAGCCCTGTAACTATTTACAATTGGATAACACAAATGAAAGCGGAAAATTTGTTTTTTTTTCACAATGATGAGGCTCAAGCTTGGGGAGGCCCGGTTCCCTTCTGCCACTCTTCCAGACTGAGGTGAGAGATTTTCACACCAGCCTGTCGCTTGCAAACTTCTGTGTGGACGTTCACACACCTAGTAACAACGCAACACCCCCTCCCCTCCAAATAACAAATGAAAAGAAGAAACAACAGCAAGAGAGAAAAAAAGAAAGAGAATAACAAATGAAAATAAAAGAGAACGGTTGCTGCCAATTGTCCAATCTAGGAGGAGAGGGTGATCCCAATGATGATGGAGGCAATGATGATGGAGTTGGTGAGCAAGTGACTTGGGCCCCTTCAACATTTGGCGATGATGATGATGATGGTGATGGGCTCAAAGATGATAGACCAAAGGATTGGAGTGTAAATACTGTCCAGATAGACTGAGTGGAGAGGGAAGTCAATGACTGTCTAGAGGGATTGATGAGGGAGGTGATGGTTGTTGGCAAACGGGTTGGGAATGATGGAATCAATGATTGGTGCTTGTCGGGATCCAATCCCGGAGTGATTCACCACCGGCCAATCAAGGCCTTTGACTTTGAGGATGATCAAAGGATGAGGATGATTGATAATCAGAATCTGCACTGTGGATGGTCAAGGATGAATGGACAATCCAAGGGTTCAATTGGGGTGGGGTAGGATTGGTGTTGGATGAGAGTGAGGTAGACAATAGATGATGATGAGCCTGAGGTCAATAGAATTGTTGAGGCAATGGTTGTGAGTGATGCAATGAGTCGCACATGGCCAAAAGTTAGCAAGAGAGGCCTGAGAGCAAGGAGGGTGGATTGAACCCAGGGTAGGAGGGAAGTGGGAGCGATGGAAGGAACAGGAGGAGCTACACCACTAGTTTGTGCAATTGAATCCAGTTTCCCAGAATCATCAAGACAATGTTAAACTTGTAACTTGTCTAAAAACATAAAAGAAAACTGTAAAGGGTGCTTTGTTAATGACATTGAAGGATGAAAAACCTTTATGACCCTATGGGCAAATTACAGAGCCTCAAAGAACAAGGAGGAGGCATATTTCAATGATGCAGAACTCCAAGTAGGTCCAAATCACTTCTTATTATTCTTCCTAGTTTTGGGTCCTGACCTTTTGACTTTTATAGTGGTTCTTGAAAGACTATGAGGATGTGCTTGAGTATATGGAAAATGACATTTTCCCTTTCAAAGAGATGTTTTAAACAGCATGGACTTGTATAAACCCATATTTTGGAAAAAAAACTGCTTGGGTTGAAGAAACCCATGCCACTCTCAAACAATTCCTTGCAAACCCTTTGGGCAACATTTTGGATGTTTGGAAAAACCTTTACGGAACAGTTTGAAATCAAATTTAATTGGTTCATGCATCACTACAAAACTGTCAAATTGAGTTAGGGACAGTTCTCCCACCTGAACTGTTACCATTGGGATACAAGTTGTCTTTAGAGGCAATTTAGCTTATTAGAGAACAATTTCAGATGTTCAAACGTGATCATGATGCCAAAATGTGCACCAATTCATGCTCCAAGACAATGGGTTTGCCGTTTTACCACCCATTAGGTGACCTTCTAGAATTCAGATGATCTGTGGTACCCAAAGATGTTCATTTGCAGTGGAGGTTGGACTATGACCCTTGAAGTTCTAGTTTTATAAGTTGGCTTAATTTTGATTGTTCAAATCAATATGTGAATAATGCTTTTTGATTCATTATTCCTAATTCAGTAATTTTTGATACTTTTCAATTTTTTCAGTGCAATGTGGACAAATTGCTGAGCATTCCACAGTTACGTGAAAAAGTGAATTTAATGATTTTAGAATCTCCAGATCATGAGCAAGGTGGCCTATTAAAGTATATCATTTTGAAGATCACAAAATATTGATTGAGGCCAAGACTTGAAACTAAATTCTTACAATCAAGTAGGGGCCTGCCAAAATTGACAGATATGCAGAGAGAACCATCTTGGTTTGAGAATGTTGAAAAACAATTCAAGAGGTAAAATAGGATTGGAAGGGTGCCAAATAAGAAAAGAAGGAAGATTGTGAGTCTTTCCTTTTGGAAAATGCTCATTTTTCAGTTTTAATGTACTAACTAACTAACAATGAATTGTTAGTTGAAGTTGGCAGGATTGGAATCTGAATTTAATAGTTCAGAGGAAGAGACTGAGAGTGAATTGGGATCACTTAATTTGGAATCAGAATCCTCTTCAGAGGAAGAGAACATGCAGCTAAGCTCAACCAGAAGCTCATATTTGGTGAGTATTCATTTAATTGATCTGAAAAAAGAAATGAATACTAAGTTAGTTTTCATGATAGGAACCAAACGTGAAATACCTCAATCAAATACCCAAGAAATTCCATAAGCTCTTGGGTGAGGTTTGGGATCCAATTGGAGATGGGAATTGTGGATTTAGAGTTATTTCTAAATCTCTTGGTTAAAATGAACATGGATGGTTTAAAGTGAGAAAGGAAATGATTGAAACATGAGAGAAACATAAAGCGTGATAAATTAAGATGCTTGGTGGTTCAAAAGAGGTATAAAAGATTTAAAATGATCTTGATGTTGAATACATAAATCAAAAGATTCCTTCTTCAAAATGGTTGGCTAAACTAGACATGGGACATGTTGGGATTTGATGGATTCTGACTTTCCAACCCAACTAATCTTGCAAACTAAACCTCAAATTGAGTACAAAACAACTACATGGCAATAAACCATCTTCAACCCAATCAACTAAAGACTACTACAAACTGACCTCAGACTCTTATCTTATCACTATTACCCTAACCTCATCTCTTCATTTACCCTCACCTCATCTCTTCATCCTCTTTGTAACTCCAGCATCTAAACCCATTCAATCATCTTTCACATCATCATTCCCCAGAATCAGCTCATCTGAATCAATAGAGTCTTCACCTTTGACCCCTATTGGATCAAACCTCTCCTTCCATGCCTGCCTGGTAAGACTTAGCCTGAATGTTTTTTGCCTTCATTTCATTCAATCTTTGGCTGTGTGTGTTTCTCATTGAGCTTATGGGTTGTTCTATCTAGTTTTGTTTTGATCCTTGGATTTTTTCTCAATTAAAAAAGTTCAGATCTCTTTACCATTAAACGGCAAAAGACAGCTCTTTCAAGCCCTAATTTAAAGCCAAGGAAACCTTATCCTGTTATGGACCACTTTCAACAATCAAAGCTGACAACAGCCCTGTATACCATACCCATACTTGGAAAAGAAAACTACAGCATTTGGAAGGATAAAATGGATGCAATTCCAGACCTCAGGGGATGCTCTCAACTCCTAAACTCTGATCACTTAATTCAACTCAAGGCTGGTGTAAATAAAAAACTAAAACTTCTTATTATATTCAAAATCAAGTCCACCACTCACAACAATGTTTTTATGGCAGAAAACAAGAATTCAGCCCGACTACTCTGGAAGGCAATTATCAAAAATAATGCATTCTCACAAGCCTTCAATCTTGCCAGGGTCTTTGACAACTTGCTTTCACTTTGGTTTGATGGGGAGCACATAGACCAATTCATGACTAGAGCAAAAGTGATCCTGAAAACGCTATCTGAAGTGGGTATTTCTCCCATGACATTCATTCCTATCTCATATTATTCAAGTTCCCGGACAGCATGAAGGACTTTAAACGGCAAATAATGCATACCAATAAGGATCTTACAGTCAAAATTATATTCAACCACCTAAATCAATTAAATAATGAGTCAAAAGCCCAAGGTTTGATGGATCCCTCTACCTCCACCAGCAACAAAGTCTATCAGCCTCCTGGATTGGAAGATCCTTGCTATCCTTTAGATACAGAGGTGATAGAATAAATAATAAGTATATTATTCAATTCATGCAGAAAAAATCCATAAAATATTTGGATAAAGCTCATTGCAAGTTTGATTGGTTTGGATATGGTTTATTGTTATAAATCAATATAAATAAATTTATTATTAAATATTTTAATAGAGGGGCCACAATTATATTGGGGATCTTCAACACCTCTCTTCAGGGAATGCAGTAAGAAAACACGTAGGCCTGATTACTTTTGAACCTTTAATTTATATTCTTAAAGGATATATTTCCCAAAGATAATATGTTTATAAAATACACTGTGGAGTGGCAGGGCTTTGTAACCAAGCTTCCTCCACAGAGAAAAGATAATAAGACTCACTGGTATATTATTAAATCCTTTGGGTACCTGTTTGGGACAGGCAATCATGGGTTAAACCTGTTTACTGGGGTTAAAAGGTTGTTCAGCAATTTAAATTGATTAAAAAGGGTTGGGGATGGATATTATGAATCAGAATAAAGCCATAAATCACTTACTTATCTCTTATAAGTATTTTATTACCTTGGCATGGTGTCTGGATGTAAATATAACTGGGTCTGTGGGTATCAATATCCTCCAAAGAGCTCTTTATTTATAGCTTTTTGAGTCCCAATATTGTCCTTCTGATGAGTACAGGGGCTCAAAGGGACGGAAACTGATTCTAGCAGGGTAAAAAGTGGCAGCCTGTCACGTGTTCTTGGTGCTGTAGCAAGGGTAGCATCTAATTCCACAGGGTATGGGGATTATTGTACTTTATAATTGATGTTTTGACGTGTGAATAACACTAATCTGTCCTTTTTATTTATTATTTAATTAATTATCCTTAGTAAATGTTCCAAGTAAGTAAATAATTATTTGAATCAACATTCCTACGGATATTTGGATGTCAGGTGAGTTCTCATTATGTATTAAATAATTGGAGTAAAGTCGTGACATTGATTTTACTTCTTATTTTCAAATCTTAATTGATTTACTAAAATAATTCTTTAAAAATATAATTCATGAGTGTTTATGTAATATTTCTAAATCATTAGTTTCCTTATTATATCACAAAAATACTAGTGTCTTATAGCTCTCATAATTGTATATTAAAGTATTTCAATATATTTTTAGCATATAAACAGTCCATTATCTCATTCCCGAAATTCTTGGTATTTTGAATTATATTTAATAAAAATATGTATAAAGTTTATTTAGGTATTTTTATGTATTTTTATGTATTTTCAGACTATCTCCTATCCAGGGGAACATTTATTACATATGTAGAATGTTCCCGTGTAGGTTGTAGCATTTTTATGTAATAACTAGGTTTCTCAGGCCGCCTTTCACTTTTTCAACTTGTAGTCCCACAGCTGCGTACTTGTCAGAGGCCCAGGGCTGCCTATATGGCTTTTCAGGATGAAAGTACTGCAGCTCAGCCGCGCGCGGGTGTATTGGCTGCCACGGCTGCGTGCGGAAATTGTGACAGAACACATTTCCATCTATAACTCTCAAAATATACACAACACCTCAATTCTGACTGATTTTTAGGGGTGAAACCTATATGTGAGAAAATATTTAATTGGAAAAAAAGTACCATAATGGTGCCATGGTATTTTGGTATTTCCTTTCTTAATTATTTAAAAAGATAAGGAGTTGGATTTCAAGGGTGGGTTCAGTGAGTGACCCAACCTAATTTTGGGGGGAGAATTCATTTCTGCAATTATATTCATGGTTTCCCTACTCCTTCTTAGTTTAATTGTAATATTACTTATATTTATGTTATTTTTGTTACTTTTGAAGCTTTCTCTGCAATAGTAGCAAGCTGAGATTCCCCCACTCCAAGATATGGCCATATCTGAAAAAGAATCTGAAAAATGTTGGGAAAAATTAATTCCATGTGTGTTTCTGTTCCTTTTGCGGCTCTGTAGTTTCTAAAATGTATTGGTCCATCAGATATATTATTCTCTGGTAACCATTCATCTTTGTCTGAAGATTCTCCTTTTTATCTCACTAATTATAGTCTAACATTTTTCCTTGCTCTCTCTCTTTCTTGTCTCTCAATAGCCTGCTGACTTTCCCTTTTTCTTTGACAGTTTCAGGTTCTATTGGGATCATTTCTGGAGGGAGGTTGCTAACTTCTCTTGGTTGAAAGTCTTTTAATAGCCTAGCAGGAAATACTGGGTGTTTTTTTGATAATTAATCACTCAGGATTACTTCTAAAGAATTTTTACCATTCATCTGTTTGATAAAAAATGGTCCAACAAAGGATGGTTTCATTTTTCTGTTACCTGCTAAATTGTTGAAGTTGGCAGTGGATATCAAGATCTGGTCTCCTATTTTAAAGTCAGGTTCTCTGTGTGATTTCTCCCATCTTTGTTTGTTGTATTCCACTGCTTCTTCTACACATTCCTGAGCATTATTATTTGCCAGGTCTATCATTTTATTGAATTCAAGAGATGTTGGATGAATTGTGTCTAAGTTATAGTTTAAGTTATTCCTAGGGAGTTTTGGAATCCATCCTCTTTCTAGTATTTAAGGTGATTCTTTGGTAGTAGAATGCTTACTGCTGTTATAAGCCATTTCTAGATCTGGGAGTAGGCTTACCCAATCATGGCAATAACCATCTGAGTTCTTGTATTCTATAGCAAAGCTACAGAACCTTCTTAACATATGTTCCAGGCTCTGTATCATTCTTTCAGCTAATCCATCTGTCTGGGGATGGTATTCTTTAGAAAATGCTAAAGTAGTACCCAGTATATCATGTAGATTCCTCCAAAATTCAGAGGTGAATTTGGGGTCTCTGTCACTGTTTGTAATCTTGGTATACCAACATCAGCTATAATCCTATTCCAAAATAGTAAAGCTACATCAATAGCACTATCTTCTTTGTGGTTATGTACAAATGTTGCCTTTTTAGAGTATCTATCAACTATAACTAGGACAGAGTTTTATGAATGTGTAATTCCAGGGGGGAGGCTGGTGACAAATCCATATTCATAATTTTCAATCTAGTTTTGGGTTCAGAGATCTGCTGTAGAAGTCCAAACCTTTTTCCAGTAGTTTTATTATATTTTTGGAAAGTCTCACAGCTAGTAACATACTTAATAGTGATTTCTTTGCAGTCTATCCACCAAGCAGTTTGTTTGACTTTCTCAAAGGTTCTTTCAGTGATATATTGCCTGATGAAAATTTGTCATGGCATTCCTGGATTATGTGTTGTATATTTTCTTTGTCACTTAGTACCAATACACTGGAATGTTGGTTTCTGTAGTAAATGAGACCATCCCAAAAAGTGAAACTTCCTGCTTTATAGGGTTTGAGTAATGAAGCAGGTAAAATATTTATCAGAGCTGCTTCTGGGGATTCACATTCCATAATGGTAATCAGCAGCTTTATATCAGAGGAGTAGTGGTTCCTCACTAGATTGAAGGCAGAAGTATCTTATTTACATAAGTGGATCCCCATGATTGGAGCATCTAATGCAAAAAGATTGATGTTCAAGATAGGAAATATATCTTGATCCTCAGGGTCATATGCTGGATTGCTAGAGTCATTAGGCAAAGAATTCCCACTTAGACTATCAGCATTCTAGTGTTTAGCTCCAGCTTTATGTACTATAGTCATCTGGCATTTATACTGTTGTATAGCAATTTGCCACCTGAGAATATGTCTTCTGGGGTTCTTCATTTTCATGGGAGTTCTTACAGCATTACAGTCTGTGATCACTTGGAAAGTGGTGCCTTCTAAGTAATAGTGTGGCTTTTCTAAAGCCCATACTAGAGCCAAGCATTCAATCTGACTGGCTCTATATCTCATTTCTGTGTCTTTGATCTGTCTAGATATGAAGAAGACTGGTTTCTCCACTGGTTTGTCTGCTTCTATTCTTTCTTGATGTAGAGCAGCTCCTAACCCTTCCATACAGGTGTGAATGTAAATTTTAAAAGGTTTGGAGTAATCTGGTTAAATGAGTAGAGGAGTGAAGGTCTTAGCTATTTTCTATTCCTCGTAGTTTTTCAATCTCTCATGTGTCATTTCAAAGAGAGTTTTATTGTTGCATATTTCACACAGAATTTAAGTTAGTGTAGCAAACTTGGGGATGTACTGTCTGTATTAACTGCAAAAACTAATGAAAGACAGTAACTCTGTTTTATTCTGAGGCATGGGTCTGTTCATGACAGAGGCTATCTTATTTTGATCAGCAGCTAGAGTTAGACCAGAGACTATATGCCCTAGACCTTTCAATTCTTCATATCCAAAGTTGCATTTCTTGATGGATACTTTGAATCCTGCTTTGGAGATAGTTTGAATTACTAATATTATTTGGTTTATATGAGTATCCCAATCATCAGAATATATGATAACATCATCTATATATACCATCATCCACCCTTGTATTATGTAAGCACCTAGGACTGTATCCATTGTTCTCTGGAAGTGTGATGTGGCATTCTTTATACCAAAGGGTATCCTGAGATATTCATATATTCCCAAATGACAGATTATTCTCATGAATGTTCTGCTTTTGGGGCTTATAGGTATCTGGTGGAAACCTTTAAGCATGTCCATAGTAGTGATATATTTTGCTTTGGAGAAGTTATGTAGGGCATGATCAATCCGGGGTATTGGATAATAATCTACATGAGTGTAATTATTGAGCATTCTGAAGTCTCCTACCATCCTTGACTTATTATTAACCAAGCTATGGTTACAGGTTTGGTCACATCTACTTTTTCATTGTGCCCTACTTTCCTTAATACTTGTAGCTTTATCACTTCTTGGATATGTTCCTCAAGATCTATTCTAGATTTAGGACTAGAGGGATAAGCTGGTCTTCTTAGGTTTGGAGGATAAGGAGGCTTAATAGTTGATGTTAATACCATGTCATGTCCTTTGATGCCACCAATGGGGTGATCTTTATCAAATAAAGAATTTTGGTTCTCAAATCAGACTGTCAATATATCTTTCTTCTGTTCCTCAGAAAGTTTCATATTTAGAGCTGCTTGAGAGAAAAATTATTGATTGAATTCTTCTGAATGCTTTTGGTAAGTGGAAAAGGGGAAGTTAGATTGGATGGTGCATATATTAAACTTCTTTTCCCAATTAACACCCACTGTGAAGTACCTCCCTTTACTCTGGAACACATCTATGCCATATAGACAGAAAGCATCATTTCCTATTATCAGGTAGTCACGTAATCTGTTGAGCAATACCACAAATTCCACTTTTATTGTCAAAGATCCTTTAGTATGGGGTAATATTATAGGAGAAGTCCATACTCCAATAGCATTCATGGTGGAGTTGAAATAGCTAAACTTGGATTTTGGGAAGGGAAAAAGGTGTTCTTTCCAATTGGGATCCCATTTGTTTAAGAATTCAGTACAGACACATGAGCAGAAATCCACACTATCTAGTAATAACCATATAGATCTGTCTTTATACAGTCCTGTTGCATAAAAAGTTTGACCAGTAGTATAACTCTTACCACTCATAGGTTTAACTGGAAATGATTTAAAATCCGTGATATGTCTAGGAATTATGGTAGGGTCCCATTGTTGGGGCAAACTAGAGTCACCATCCCACCTGAAAGGCAGAGGATCAGGAAAGAAGAGATATTCTTCCCATCCAAAGCCAATGGGAAAGAAGGATTGGGATCAGATAATATCCTTAGCTCAAAAATGGAAAAAGGTGTAAAAAAATAGCTTATAATTATGAACACAGTAAATTGTCTAAAAAAACCTCCGATGTAATTACTTCCTTTTCTAATGATATGCATCATAATTTAAAGATGTTTTGTTGAAATTTGGATGGTGTTTACACCCAAATGGATTAGTTAACCTCAGTAGTAGCCAAATTAATTAATGAAAAAAAAAATCCGTAGGAATGGAAGATATTAAGGAGCATAAAGAACAATTACTGGAGACAATTAATCAAGGTAAAATTAGCAAGACTCAAAAAATTGAGAATATGCTATCAGGTATCCAAGGAGATTTTATTATTTCTTTTCAGCATTTAAAAGAAGAATTAATAAATACTACTAACAGCTCCATTCTGTCCCTTAGTGATAAATTATATCTGCTTAATAATAAAGTGGACCTGAAACTTAATCTGATCAAGAATGATCTTAGAGACTTAAAGGTCCGTCTGACCAACCCCTTGGGGAGTAACACAGAGGAACCAAAACCTCCCAGACAAACAACTATGCCCCACCCTTACTAGGAATGCATAGGAGTGACACCTTCAGGCCTAGTACTCCTCCTGAAATGGAACAAGCCCTCAAACTTTTACCCCCAATTTCTGAATGGCCTAAGTTCTCTGTTGAAGGAGAATAAAATTATATAAATTTCATTAAATTTATTGACTATACCATTAACTCTTATGACCTACCAGAAGCTATAGCTGTATTAAGGCTTCCAGAATATTTGAAGGAGTAGCTTTAGACTGGTTTATTAGTAAAAGAGAAGAAGTGGGATCCTTACCATTTAATTCTTGGAAACTTCCAATTAAAGAAAAATTTGTTTCTAGAATGTGGAAAAGAAAAATGATGAAAAATTTCGAAAATTGCTCACTTGATCCCTCCAAGCATAAGACTCACAAATGGTGCTTGGAATAGAATAGAAGACTATATTTCTTCTATCTAGATGCTGATAAAGAGGAAGTAAATGAAATACTCCTCAACTTGTGTCCAGGAAATCTTAACCATAGTGTCAGATGCAGGATGACTATGGATGCTGACTTACCAACTCTCATCAATGTGTTAGAAGTAGTCATAGACATGAATGGGTTAGACAAGAAGTCTCCTTATAGACCTAAAGATAACTTCAATATTAACAAAACCAGAGAACAAACCCCTCTGATAAATATCTCTGAAAATAAGAAACTTAATAAGAACAGGGGTAAAGAGAGAATGCCTGGAACTTTTTGGAACTATAACAAGACAGGGCATATGAGACAAGAATTTCCATTACCAAAGAGAAAGATATCATTCTTGCAAGGAGAGCAGGAGGTTGAAGGGAATCAGAACTATGAAGATATAGCTGATACTGAAGGATCCCTTTCTTAATGTGAATTGATCCTGACCAACCCTGTTAATGTAACAGAAGTAGATATAGGCACTTTTATAGAAATCAATGTAGATGGCTTTTACAGGGTGAAATTACTGCAGCTCAGCGGCGCGCTGGTGTATTGTCTGCCGCCGCTGCGTGCGGTAAAACACATTTCCATCTGTAACCCCTAAAATATACACAAAACCTCAATTCTGACTGAGTTTTGGGTGTGAAACCTATACGTGACAATACCTCTGAAATATTTAATTGGCCAAAAAAGTACCATAATGGTGCTGTGGTATTTTGGTATTTCCTTTCTTAATTATTTAAAAATATAAGGAGTTTGATTTGATGAGTGAGGTCAGGGAGTGACCCTACCTAATCTTGGGTGGAGAATCCATTTATGCAATAATATTCATGGTTTTCCCACTCCTGCTTAGGTTAATTTTAATATTATTTATTTTTATGTTATTTTTTTTTGCAGCTTGCTCTGCAATAGTAGCAAGCTGAAAAATTTGCACTTATCACCACAGCGCAAAAGTCTCAATTGAAAGGAAAGGAAGGAGAGCAAAAACGATTTTACCAAAGGCTATCACAACCCTAAGCAAGATAAGTCTCATTCAGCTGATGACTGTTGGCACCTACATGCAGACATGGCCCAGACTGGTGGAAGGACAAGCAAGCAAAATGGAAAGAGCAAAGGTTGAAGATGAAATACAAGAACTTAATGGCGCATTACCTAGCTCTTGTCTCACTCTGGATCAACCATGGGGACCCAAAATCAAAATTCATCCTTGACAGTGGAGCTTCTGTACACATGATAAACAACAGCAGATACTTTATCAACATGGCACCCTTCAAAGACAATTCTATCAAAACCAGAAAACAAGATACTTTTCTAAAAATTGAAGGAAAAGGGACAGCCAGACTTTTCTCGAACAAATGCACTCTTTAAATCTCAAATTGTATTTGAGTTCCCAAAGTGAATATCAATCTAGTTAGTGCTGGAGCTCTAAACAAAGCTGGCTTCACCCTTATAGCAAATGGCTCTTACTTTATGGTCACTCACCATGACACAGCAGTCTTCTCAGGATGCATCACCAACAATCCCTACGCAATTGAAACCCCAGCCTTTGACAAAAACTTAAAATCTTGCTTATTTAACTCAGCCAAAGCCAAACTCATGAATATCCACAGGAATTTTGTTCATGCCTTGTTATCAAGACTTAAACCTTTTGTTAATCATCTTCCCAACAAAGTTCAGTCAAAATTTGAATGTGTCAACTGCATCCAAAGCAAAATCACCAAATCCAGCTTCAACCAATTGTCAAATCCGGTTGAGAAGGTTTTCAACCAGATTCATCTTGATTTAATTGGTCCTCCCACTCCAAAATCAAAGCAGGGCCACACATTCAACCTCACCCTTATCAACAATGAATCAGGATATCTAGCAGCTTTTCCCTTGGAATAAAAGGAAAATAATTCAGATGTTTTCATTGATTTAATCAAGAAGGAATTCAATCAAAGGGGCCATTACCCCTTGGAAGTCTGTTATGGTGGAGGGACCAAGATCACTAACCAAAATCTTCACTCATACTTTCAGGAAAAACAATTTGAACAAATCTTCTCAGAACCCTATCATCCGCACCGCAATGGAGGAACTGAAAGGGCAAACAGAAAAATTGTTGAATCAACCAGGTCAATAATACGGGATGGTAAAATTCCAACCAACGCATGGGAAAAAGTAATAAAAGGTAGTTGCCTGATTTTGAATCAGATACCTCAAAAGTAGAATGAAGAATCTTCTTGGAAGCAAATACATGGCTACTCACTCCCAACATCATTTGTGAAACCTTTGGGTAATCCTTGCATTTATCTCTTGTCAAATAGAAGAAACTCTTTGAAATTCCACTACAAAGGGGTGGAAGGAATATTAGTGGGCTTTAATCCTCAACTCCTCTCCTATTGAACCTTATAAAAGGAAGTTACACTAAGTTCAAAAAAACATGTGCGGTTTCTCAAGATGGAGTATGTCAAGGAATCAGCGCCCTGGTACCCATTTGAGGAACATGAAGATCAAACTCATCATCCACTGGCAAAGGAGGAGAATACAACTCAGCTAGTTCAGCAAGCACCCAAATGGAATGCCTACAGGAACCCTGCAAACAAAAACTCCAATTAATTGGGGTCCAATTCCAAACCAGAGCCTGCTTTATCTGACCTTGACAAAGAAGATGGAAACAGGATAGTCTCCAAAGTCCCATCTAGTAGTGTTGAGCCAATGGTCAATCATCCTTATCCTTCACCACAGACTTCACAAAATCCTTCTGCTCCATCAACAAAAACTCTATGAAATATCTCAGGACTGAATTTTCCTCAACATTAGGGGTTCTATCACCACTAAAAACCAAAGAGTTACAAAAAAGCCATTGCGTGTGAAGAATATGAAAATTTGGTAGAAGCCATGAACCACGATCTAATGACAATAGAAAACTTAGGCGTTTGGGAAGATTACAATGTACCTCCTCCTGCAAACTGCTTAAAGACAACCTGGGTGTATAGAATTAAGGAAAATTGTCATGGAAATCCTGTCAAATGCAAGGCCAGACTTTGCGTTCAAGGTTTCAATAAAATCAAAGGTCTAGCCTATTTTGATACCTTTGCCCCAACTGGTAAACCATCATCACCCAAATTGTTACTTCTGTATGCTTTGAAAACAAACTTATCAGTTTTCTAATTTGAGGTCAAAAGTGCGTTCTTGCATGCTCCTATTGATGAAGGAATTGTTATAAAAAATCCAAAGGGGTCCAACCAAACTTTGAAATACCTCAAACTCAATAAATCACTCTACAGCCTAAAGCAATTGCCAAAGAATTGGTACAAAACCTTGACTGAGTGGTTCAAGAGCATTGGCTTTTCCAAATCTGAATGTGATTCCTGCATGTATATTTCCCAGAATGGATCTTCTAGACTCTTCTTTCATGCCAAAGACTTGATCTTTGTTGGAAATGGCGCAGATTTCAAAAACTAGTTTTTGAAGAAATTCCCTTGTTTGACATTGCAAGCTCTGCAGAAAATTTTGGGAATGAAGATTGATATTGAAGGGGACGCAATATATCTCAGTCAACCAAATCACAATGACACTGGGATGGAAGATTTGGGACTCACAAAAGAAAATTAAATCTCCTTGCCTCTAAAGCCTGGATTGCAGCTCAAGCCTGCCACCAATGACAAGCACAAAAAGTTCAAGAACCTCAACATCAACTTCTGCTTGGCCATTGGATTGCTGAAGCATATTGCATGCTACACCCTGTTAGAATGGTAATCCCATCAGGGGAATTGCAGTTGGTATAATTATATTTAATACCTTTATATTTTAAGATATCAGTGTGTTGATATCAGGAGTATCCTTAATTGATAGAGAATATAATTATAACAATTATGGAAAAAAGAATTATATAAATATGTTAAATAACAAGGAAGTTATTGAAGAATCAATTCCTGTGAAATACAATACAGGAATGTCATAGAGACATAGTTTAAGTCCCCTAGCTCAAGCTGAAGAGCGTAATGATATTTCTGATGAAGAAAAGCAAAGAAACATAATATATGCAATACATCTATTTCTTAAGGACAAAATGCATGAATAATATAAAGAAAGAAATGCTTTTGAGTTTAAAATCAGAAAGATGGAACTTTGCTTCCAAGAGGAAGCTGCACTCAAAAGTGCCAAATACCAAGAAGGAAAAGGTGGCTCCCAGGATTGTCATTGGACTATTCACAGTCAGAGCCAAGAGATGGAACTTTCACATAAGTAAAAAGTTCATCATAATTATAAGATAAAGAAGAAGATACAAAGAAATTATAAATCTGCAATTAGTTATAACTTTTTCTTTCTAAAAGAATCTAATCATTTACTCAGTTGAACCACCATGTATCATCGAGCATGGATCCAATTCCCATTTTATCTGAATATCATGCTGAATAGTTGTACCCGATGGCCTAGATGGACTCCAATTAGCATTTAAGGGATCCATCTCCCATCATCAAGTTGTTTTCACTTGTTCATCATCTCCTACTTATCATCAAAAAAGTCAATCAATCTTATTAATTATTAATTATTATTAAAACCCTCTACCAACCAAATCGCTAATTGCAATACATTATCAGTACCAAGATATTTCTTGCCATTTCCAGTACCAGGTTATTGTTTGAAAAATTTGCCAGCACCATTATTGCTCAACTTGCCTCCAGCCTTATCGCCGCATTAATTTGCCTCCATCAATTTTTGCTTGCAGAACTCGGAACCAGCAATATTGTTCCAATTGAACTAAACCTCAGTACCAACATTGCAAAACCCATTGAAACAGTAAAACCTTCATTGCCAATGCCACCTTTGCTAAGGTAGCAATTCACAAACTGAAACATACCAGGACATTGCTTCCATTTTCAAGCAACCCGCAACAGCCAGATACCACTCCAAAATTCTCAGTATTGGATTTCCAACCAATTGAACAATCCATTGGAGCCTCTGTTTTTTGATTGTCACCCAAGTTGATCCATTGCAACAGTCAGATACCATTGTTGTATACCAATGAACAAGAATTGATAAACAATCTTAATTCACTCAGCGCGAACATGCCCTGAGATCAGTTTTCCAGCCAAGATTGGAACAAATTGAAGGAGCTTACCTGAAAGGAGTAATACAAGTTGCGCGACCATTCATTTTTCATAAATCCGTCATCAACATTGAGAAGGTGATTCCTTTATTATTGAGGCAATGATATATTTAAAACCAGAAAAACTAAACAGAACAATTAGACAAGTTAAAATATTATGACAACTGGAGATCAGAGATGCCCGTACCCAAGCTAGAGTAGATGA
Source organism: Puccinia polysora (assembly GCA_025617555.3). NCBI lineage: Eukaryota > Fungi > Basidiomycota > Pucciniomycetes > Pucciniales > Pucciniaceae > Puccinia > Puccinia polysora. The sequence goes on from CM062614.1 coordinate 35,837,275, forward strand.
GAAGATTCAAGTACACAAGAGATAGGAGATGTTCTGGAAGCAACCACTGTACAAGCTAAAAGTGACATCATAGCTAATTAAGAGGGATGAGTGAAGATGGGAAGATTAGAGGGGTTCAATGAAACTTGATTAATAACAACTCATCGCACCGGATTATCCAAAGTTGACCACGGTGGCCAAAATCTTCTGATTGAAGTCCTCGTCGTTGATGCTTGAACTTGAGGTTGATTCAAAGAGTGGAGAAAGAAGATTGGCGAGGAGAGGAAACTTCTGCGTCTCCTGAGAGCGCGATACTTGAATGGACTGTAGTCATTATTGAATATGCATAAGTCCCAAGGTCGTGAGATGCGCGCTTGAAGTGAGAGATGCCGCATGATTTCTAAGTAACTGACGCGCATGCGTTGAAGATGATAAGAAGACAGGGGAAACCGTGAGAAACCATGAAGTAGTATAATTCCAACACCCCCCCAGAATTCGGTGTGATGTAGGCTAAAAACATTTGGACGTCAAGAGATGTAGTGCTTGTTTTTTAGCCACCTTTGTGAGTGAGTTGGCTACCATCTCATCGGTAACAATCAGTTTTACCTGAATATTCCTAGAGCCGGATTGTTCCCTTAACCACTTCATCTTCATATCGATGTATTTGGTCTTCGAATTGGACCCAAAGTGTTCGATCTTATCGACCAAGCCCTTATTGTCCACGTAGAAGATCGACGGCTGAAGCTGAGAGTTCCTCCAAAGGTCATTGATGATGGATTGGATCCATAAGGATTCTTGAGCCCCATCTGTTAGAGCATTAAGTTTGGCTTCCGTAGATGAAAGAGTGATATTTGCTTGTTTCCGACTTTTCCAAGCAACGGGGGACAATTTCCAAAACACTACAAAACCAGTCTGAGACTTACGGCTGTGTGGATCTTCCTCCCAAGTCGAGTCGGTGAACACTTGCAGTGAATTAGGTGCAGACGTATCGGGTCTTAGGGTAAGAGAAGCGGATGACTTTCCCAACAGGTATTTCCAGACGTGAAGGACCTCTTTCCAATGACTCAAACCAGGATTTTGATTGAACTGCGACAGGATTGATGATGCAGGGGCTATGTCTGGTCTGGTGCGACAAGCCAAGTAGTTCAGTAACCCGGTATATTTCCTGTAATTTATTCCAAGTTTCTTGAATTCTGAGATATCTTCATCCAAAGCCGGAAGTAAGTGAATTCCAGGAGTGAGAGGAGTGATAAACGCCTTAGCATCCGATAAATTCAGTTCCACCAGGGTTTTCTGAATCAATTTGGATTGATGTAGCATAATCGCGTCCTTTGTTTTGGAAAATTCCATGCCGAGAATCGTGTCAGGATCGTGCGCCGAGGATCGAGGAAATTTGGTTAAGAATTGTTCTTTGAACCATTCAACTTCACCGCAAACGATCAAATCATCAACATGAAAAAAAACAGACGAGTATTGATCCTTGTGAGTGTAAAGACACGGATTGGCATCAGATTGCTTGTACCCAATATCTTCCAACCACCCGGTGAGAGTTCTATACCAATTCAAAGGTGCCTGTTGGAGACCATAAAGCGACTTTTTCAATTTTAGGAATTTTGATGACCTCGCACACTCCTTTGGTTTTAGAATATATATGTCCTCATCCAGAGGAGCAAACAAAAAGGCTGCTTTGACATCAAATTGCCTGATTTTGAGGTTAAGATCCAGACCACTTAGCAGAAGGAGAAGGAGAGTCGTGAACTTCCCTGTGGGAGCATACGTGTCTCCAAAGTCTATTCCCGGAGTTTGCAAATTCCCCAACATACATAATTGTGACTTCCGTCTTTCCGGGGACAAACTGGTTGCTGGTTTGACTTTGTCAACCCACATTGTACGGAGAAAGTGGGCTGGTTCGACGTTTGTGTTCTCCCAAATGTCTTGATTATCAATCTTGTTGATCTTGATCAGTTGTTCTTGGTTAAAATCTGATTCTTCTGCCTTCGCTATGGTGCCGTAGGAGTATTTAGACGGTTTGACGGTGGATACTCGCTTGCGTAAGTTGTACGGCTGTGAAGAACTTGATTGAACCTCTTGAGTGGAGTTGACAGAATCCAGAGGAGGTGATACTTCACCTGTGTCACAGACTGGCAAATCCACAGTAGGAGATGCGGAATCCGGAGTTGACTCGATAATAACATTGTTGGAGGAGTCTTCTTTGGAGAACTCCATACACCAATCCCCAACTTGCACGTCATTATTAGCCTTAGTCTTAAGAACCGAGTCAAAGTCGAGTGGAGTTATGTGTTTCGTGTCAACAACTTTATCGTCGGAGGTCAATATTTTATAAGATAAGAGATCCTTGTTGTATCCCACCAACCTACCAACCAAGCCGCGAGGTTTGAGTTTTGAAAATGAAGGACGATCCTTGAGAATATAGCTCACTGGATTTCCTATGGGATGAAAGTAGTCTATATTCAGTGTTTTTCCTTTGAATAATTTGTAAGGAGACTTCTTTGATTTATGAGCGGGGATTTGATTGAGGGCTAACGCGCAAGATTTGATAATTACATTCCAAAAACGTTTATTCAATTGAGAGTCGAAAAGTACCGTCCTGAGAGATTCTAAAACAAGACAATTAAACCGCTCGGCCAACCCGTTTTGTTGAGGAGTGTAGGAATCTGAAAAGGTTTTTCTAATTTTGTTTTCCTTGCAATAGTTGGATAAATTATGATTCCAGAATTCCGAACCGCTATCTGAATGGATAATCATAGGTTTGTAGTTGAAACGTTTGGATTCAACATCGATTAAAAATTCTAAGGTACTCGCCGCGTCACCTTTATTTTTGACGGGTATAGCTGTAAAAAATCTGGTACAACTATCAACGACGGTCAGGAAGTAGGAATCTCCGTTGATGCTCAACGGGTGAATCAGCCCAACCAAATTGCAGTGCAGTTCCATAAAGGGTCTTTCTGCTCGCGTATGTTTATTATTGAAGGGATTTTGACTTATTTTGGCAACCGCGCAAGCTTCACAGATGGATGTTTTCTTGATTGCTATACCTAGTTTTTGACGGATTCTTGCATAACTTGCATGTCCCAGGGATTTGTGAAGGATTTCGTCACTGGTAAGCAGAGCAATCTGAGAGCGTTTAAGGTTTGGGAAATTTACAACGGGTATATTGCAATCATAGACTCCAGACATTTTCCATTTGTTTTTCTCCAGTACAAAATCATCCTCCCTAAAATTAACGGTAAACCCATCTAAAACAAGGCATTGCATTGATAGGAGATTCACGGTGGAGTTAGGAGAAAACAAAACGTTAGGAAGAATAACCTTCCGATTCAACTTTTCCAAGAGAGTTATTGAACCGATTCCTTCAAATTAAAGGGAATCCTTTCCAGAGCTAGTTGAGATCAGTCCGGTCATCGATTGATCTAAATGGGTAAACAATCAAGAATCAGATACCATATGCCTTGAGGATCCCGAATTGACTACAAAGTGGTCAGAAGAAAAAATCGAGCTTGTAAGGAAGGAGCTAACAGAGGTACCCTCCGACGTGGACTCCAATCCGTTCTTCTTTTTTCTAGGAAATGATGGCTTGAGATGTGGATACAATTTCCAGCATCTTCCTTATGGGTGAGCAGCCTTTGGGTTATGCCACTTATCGTCACATGGCTTGAGGCTAGTGGTGAGGAACAAGACCGAGTTTGAACTATCATTGGGTTTGTCCGTTGGTAGGTCTCAATTTAAGAATCTATTGTTATTAAACATTTGTAAATGGTCTAGTACTTGTTCTGGCGAGACTTTCTTATCTGAGTGTGTGATTTGTTGGATCACCGTATCCATGCTTGATGGCAACTTTTCCAGAATTAAGTACGCGATAATATTGCTTGGAAGATCGATACAAACCTCGTGAAGTCTAGACAGCGCAGTTTTTGGTGTCCTTAATGAATCCAGGTATATTTGCAAAGGAGAAAGGGGTTCAAAGGAATTCTTTAAAAATCCTGGCTCGGTTGGAGGCGTGATTAGAGGCAAAGTATTTGTTGATATCCGCCCAAATCTGATGCGCGTTGTGGTGACCAATCCGGGACACCATGGAAAAAAAAAAAAAAAAGAAATTTTTTTTAATTTTTTTTACACTCTTTATCCATCAATAAATCAAAAAAAAAAAAAAATTCGGTTGTACCCCTATGAGTACCTTCATTTCCCCCCATCTCTCAACTTCTCCCTGTCCTAGCGGTCTAGGACAGGCCTCTTGCCTGTCTCTCCGCATTGATCCCCCCCTCCTATGTTCAACTCCTACTTTTCGCGCTCGCGGCCCTGACTTTTGGCGACGCAAGCGATTGTCAAACCACCTTTGACAATCCCTTTGATCCTTCCCAATCCTCTCATCCAACCGACGCCGTCGCTTGTTGCAACGGTCGTCAACTATCATTCAATTGATCTCATCATACCCACCATCTCAACCTACCAGAGCATCATCATCACCCACTCCGTCATCATCAGCTCCAGAGGATCCCACTTGATCCACTCATCAACCATGCCATCAAATGACCTCGAACCCAACTCAACCCACCACCCACCAACTCATCCGATCTATCACTCCTACCATCCACTCATCCCTCCAATCCAACAACGACGACAACGATGACGGCCAAGACGACGACCATCAACTCAAACTCACTCACGCCCTCCTCGCCCATCATCTGATCCGACCAACGACCGCGAGCGACCGCTTGCGGCCGTCGGAACCTTCACCCCGCTGTCGCCGCCGATTTGGCAACAACAGCCGTTTTCAACACCCGCGACCGCTGTCGCGGGTGTCCATCTGGTTGCCCGCGGTCATTCTTGACGCGGGCGACATTTCTTTTTTTTTTTTTTTCCTCTCATGTCATCTTTTTTTTATGTTTTCATTTTCCCGCACCTATTTGTAGTATCTCTTGTACATAGTATACAGGGCCTCATGTCTATAAAAGGAGGGGCTCTCCCCTGCCTTTTGGCCCAGCATCCCATCAGACCATCATCATCTCATCTCATCTGTTTCCCCCATCATAATAATCAACTTATCCATGGGCATCCTTCCCCACTTATCTGAGCAACTTATCCGGGTATATCCATGATTGCCCCTTGATCCTTTGAGCCTCCATACTCAAACTCTGTCCCTTGTGACCTTGATCCTTATCACCAACCAATAGCCTTGCTGTTTGAAGAAGAATTCCTGTCTGTCTGAATTCTTGGGTGTGTTATACCACTCTGATCCCTTTTTCCGACCATACTGGTCTTGATCTCTCCTTGATCATCTTTCTGGAGCCAATCACGTTTGATTGAAGAGTTTTTATTAAGCTTAAAACCTGGAGTTCTATACCTCCCTTCTTCTTTAAGGTTGAATTTTGCCATGCTATTCTTGAGTCCCTTGAGAAGTGTTGGGATATTCTTGCTCAAATTCGTTATTGATTTGCTTCTAGAGCTTCATAAACAAATTGCTTTTGTTTTTTTCAGCCTCCCACAGTTATCTGGTACCCTTCAAGCGCTTGATTGCGGAGAGTCGGGCAGGTTCATTGAGAACCTGGAGGTTGGTTGGGATTGAGTTGATCTTTCCTAATCAGCTGCTGACGACCAGAGTTATTAGCTTGTGGGTGTTGTTACTTACAACTGCCTTGTTCTATTGAACTCTGAACAAACCTTGACTTATTTCTTCAAGTCTTTACCTGCACCATCTTGCCTCAGATAGTGTTGTTTCCATCGCTACCGACAACTCTTATCCTCTTCCCTTACTTTGATTTCTCATCCATAAGGTTCTGGACCTTGATTCCGGTTACATTTAAATATTATTGTAACTCCTAGGAGGGCAGCCTAAACAGCAACTTTCCCCTCCACAGAACTGCCACGGCTTAGCACCGTTTGGAGTCTTACAGCGTCTTTCTTGTTGTCTGGAGTAATGATGCTTGCTTGAACGGTGGTGTCAAGTTTAGACGTTAGGATGGTTTGGATTTGGACGTTTTCGATGTTACTGAGCCCGATTGGATTCCCATTTGCATCCCTCTTTTCCTTGGTGAGCTTGGAATACAGGTCTTCCTGGAGGTCCATCATATTAACAACTTGGTTTTGCCAGATTGAGAAGTTGTCCAGCGTCAAGAGTGGAATGGCCTCTATGGCCGTTTTAAGAATGGTTTCTGTGAGTGAATCAGTCATCGTTGGGTTTCCTGGTTGATTGCACCTTTGACTGTTAATTGTGAGAAGGTGATTCCTTTATTATTGATGCAATGATATATTTAAAACCAGAAAAACTAAACAGAACAATTAGACAAGTTAAAATATTATGACAACTGGAGATCAGAGATGCCCATACCCAAGCTAGAGTAGATGAGAAGATTCAAGGACACAAGAGATAGGAGATGTTCTGGAAGCAACCACTGTACGAGCTAAAAGTGACATCGTAGCTAATTAAGAGGGATGAGTGAAGATGGGAAGATTAGAGGGGTTCAATGAAACTTGATTAATAACAGCTCATCGCACCGGATTATCCAAAGTCAACCACGGTGGCCAAAATCTTCTGATTGAAGTCCTCGTCGTTGATGCTTGAACTTGAGGTTGATTCAAAGAGTCAAGAAAGAAGATCGGCGAGGAGAGGAAACTTCTGCGTCTCCTGAGAACACAATACTTGAATGGACTGTAGTCATTATTGAATATGCATAAGTCCCAAGGTTGTGAGATGCGCGCTCGAAGTGAGAGACGCCGCATGATTTCTAAGTAACTGACGCGCATGCGTCGAAGATGATAAGAAGACAGGGGAAACCGTGAGAAACTGTGAAGTAGTATAATTCCAACAAACATGACTCAACGCAAGTGAAACACAAAGAAAACCGCACAGAGACCTCCTGTGCATTCAAGTTGAGGAAGACTAGCAGATCAACCGTACAATGTAACGGAATGGAACAATTACTTCAAGTCAGTCAACTTAAACTTGAAGATAGAAGGGAAGCAATGGGAAACAGAGCAAAAGATAGATATTAGTTTACCTAGAGAAAAGAGTTTGCAAGTAGAAATTGCAATAAGAGATAGCAATAACATTAACCATAAGCAACATGGGCAAGGTAGAGGTAGAGATTTGAGAAAGACCTCAAACAATAAGATATTTTGAGTTATCAAGTTTTAAATTACTATATTGATATTCATGTGGAACAATATATATTTTTGACTCATACAGTGAGAGATTGCTTAGAACTGAAGGATGTTTCATTGGGAATGGAACATTATAGCAGAACGGATTATTAATGATTTAATCCAATTTTACTTTGTGTAAACCCACAAGAGTAATAAGGTTACCTCATGTGTTAGAGGAAAGTTTTAAGTTCACCAATTTAGATGAAAGAATGCTAATCATTGTTTGAAGAACAAATCAAGTTTTTACCCAGGAATTTTCATAAAGGGAAAGTTTCCATTTGATTGACAAGAAGTTAAAGACAGAATTTGGGAATTCTATATGATGAATATTATATAAAAAGGAATTTCAATTTTAGATTCCTTCAGGGTGAACTCCCTGGGAGAAGTTGTGCAAGAGAGGTATATCAATAGGATATGAAACCATGAGCACATGTGATAGGATATATGATCCTAAGAAGAGAAATATCATTAGGATAAGATATTTCAAGTTTAATGAGGATGTGTTCCCATTGAAACAAGTTGTTGAAGAAGATTTGGAAAACCCAATATTAACAGTGCAGAGCCCAGAACAAGATGGAAGTGAAGAATTCAATTCACAAGAAGAATCCATAGAAAATGGAGAGAATGAGAATCAACAACAAAAAGTTATAGAAACTAGTAGTCCTACAGAGAAAGCCCCAGAAGGGAGAAGTCAAGTAAGAAGGAAGAAAAAGCTAGAAAGCACACAAGTGATAAGAAGTGAAAGAGTCAGAAGAGTACCTGATAGGTATGAAAAGTTTAGAGCCCATTGTGCTGAGATTAGAGATAAAGAAAAAATTGTTCAAGAGGAACAAGATGCCTTAGTTTTTGTGAAACCATTTGATATGGAAAATAGGAAAATTATTGATAGTTTCAAGTAGGTAATGAAGTTACCACATAAGAAAAGATGGAGAAGTGCCATTTTTGAAGGGATAGGTTCATTAGAGAGAAACAAAGTATTATAAACATTTGATTTTTTAAAGATAAGACCCTTATGGGCAATAGTTTTTTATTGACCCAGAAACCTGAGTTAACTGTTAAAGTAAGATGTATAAAGTGATTTTTAGAAACTAGGAAACTTAAGAAGCTGAAAAAGTAAGGAAACCAAGGACAAAAACATATAATGTACTTCTTAAGGGGGTGTAGAGTTAAACCTATGTTGGTTTAAGAAGTAATTATATAGATTACATGATTCTCAAGAGTTAACTTTATAGTTATGAGAGAGTAGCCAGATTAGTTTGAGGTTAATATCAGGTAAAAACAAGGTTCAAAAGTGGAAAAGTTTGGGATATTGATAGAAACTGGTAGATAAGATCATACAGTGTATGGATAGATTTAAGAGTAACATACTAGATATGGATAGATGTAAGTCAAGGTTTTCAAATGAGTATAACCAGTAAACCAGTAGAAGCAACATATAGTTGTTTGAGAGGGATAGAAGTGATCCCATAGTAGCTATTTCCATAATACCTTAGACAATTGAGGAAGGAAGTCCTCAAGGGAAATAGATCAAAGATAAGTCTGATAGAAGCAATCATCTTTGGACAAAAAGAGGTCCAAGAGATTGATATTACAATAGATATTGGAAATATTTTCCAATAAAGCTCTGTATGATTGAGCATTTTGTGAGGCAGTGATAACAGCATAAGGATTACATTATTTTCATATATCAATTTTTTTTAACCAAGTGTATTTTGAAGAGGTTACCTGATTGAAGTTTTTCATCTTTGAGAAGATGAATTGCTGGAAGTGGCCACAATGGAGTGACCCAAGGCTAAATGAATAGAGCCATATAGTATATACCAATAGATAAAGTTTGGAATACTACTAGAGAATTTATATGTAAAATCATGAGTTTTAGAATGAAGCATAGAATATGTATTCAAGAGAAATTTACCCTTCTGGGATTAAGGGGTTGTGTTAGAATGGTAATGCCATCAGGGGAATTACAGTTGGTATGATTATATTTAATAACTGTATAGTTTAAGATATCAGTGTGATGATATCAGGAGTATCCTTAATGGATAGAGAATATAATTCTAATAATTATGGAAAAAAGAATTATATAAATATGTTAAATAACAAGGAAGTTATTGAAGAATCAATTCCTGTGAAATACAATACAGGAATGTCACAGAGACATAGTTTAAGTCCCCCAGCTCAAGCTGAAGAGCGGAATGATAGTTCTGATGAAGAAAAGCAAAGAAACATAATATATGCAATACATCTATTCCTTAAGGATGAAATGCATAAATAATATACAGAAAGAAATGCTTTTGAGTGTAAAAGTAGAAAGATGGAAATTTGCTTCCAAGAGGAAGTTGCACTCAAAAGTGCCAAATAGCAAGAAGGAAAAGATGGCTCCCAGGATTTTCATTGGACTACTCAAAGTCAGAGCCAAGAGATGGAACTTTCACATAAGTAAAAAGTTCATCATAATTATAAGATAAAGAAGAAGATACAAAGAAATTATAAATCTGCAATTAATTATAACTTTTACTTTCTAAAAGCATCTAATCATTTACTCAGTTTAACCACCATGTATCATCCAGCATGGATCCAATTCCCATTGTATCTGAATAGCATGCTGAATAGTTGTACCCGATGGCCTAGATGGACTCCAATTAGTATTTAAGGGATCCATCTCCCATCATCAAGTTGTTTTCACTCGTTCATCATCTCCTACTTATCAATCAAAAATTCAATCAATCTTATTAATTATTAATTATTATTAAAAACCTCTACTGACCAAATTGCTAATAGCAAGAAACCCGGCCAGATGTAAGATTTGTAGTATCTAGCTTAGCCAGATTCTCTGCAAAGCCTGGCCTCACTCATTGGAATGAACTTGAGCATACTTGGCGCTATGTCAAAACCACAAAGTCTTGGAAGCTGAAATTAAAACTTGAATCTCAAAAAGACCCTCTAGGAATGTTCACCAATGCATCTTGGGCCAACAATCCAAACATGTGGAAGTCATAATCTGGTTACCTATGTCTTTTTGCGGGCATTTTAGTATCTTGGAATATTTGTAGACAGAGGAACATATTGTGGTCATCAACAGATGCCAAGCTGAATGTGCTAGTGGAAGGATTTCACAAGGCAACTTGAGTCAAAGCCCTGCTCAAGGAAATCTTCAAACTTGAATTGCCAACCATCCTTCTGAAGATTGAAAATAGCGGCTTGGACAACAAGATACAAAAGTTTGGATCAAATTCAAGAACTTGTCATTTGGATCTTCAGACCAAAGGGATGCAAGACAAGCTAAGTAGGAACAAAATAAGTTTAGAATTAATTTTCTCAGAAAATAGGCCTACCAATTCTTTAACTAAATCTTGTTCAACTCAAAGGCTCAATTTGCCGATCAAAATACTATGCAAGAAATGAATAAATTTACTGCAGAATGAACCTTGTTGTATTTCACATCTAATTTTCATTTAATCATTGCAATTATTGCCTTGTTTTGTTTATTTTTTTTATTAATTTCTTTTGTGGTGTCACTTCTCGTATTATTTTTAAGTCTTACCAGGAATGGAGGGGTGTTGGTATTTGATGGATTCCCACTTTCTGACCTAACTAATCTCAAGCATGTGCAAACTAACTCAAATTGACGAAAAACAACTACATGGCAATAAACCATCTTCAACCCAATCAACCAAAGACTACTAAAAACTGATCTCAAACTCTTATCTTATCACTCTTACCCTAACCTCATCTCTTCATTTACCCTCACCTTATCTCTTCATCCTCTTTATGACTCCAGAATCTAAGCCCATTCAATCATCTATCACATCATCATTCACCAGAATCAGCTCATCTGAATCAATCAAGTCTTCACCTTCAACCCCTATTGGATTGAAGCTCTCCTTCCATGCCTGCCTGGTAAAACTTATCCTGAATGTTTTTCCCCTTCAGTTCATTCAATCTGTGGCTGTGTGTGTTTCTCATCAAGCTTATTGTTTGTTCTATCTATTTGTGTTTTGGTCCTTGGCATTTCGCTCAATTAAACAATTTCAGATCTCTTTAGGACAAATATTAGCAGACACATATGCCAGACCTATATGTTTCATTTCATTGGAGTCATATGGTTCTTCTAATTCATTGAAAAATGCTGTAACAGATCAATCAGAACCTTTTTATATTTCCTTTGTAAACAATAACCACTGGGTTCTATTGGTACTTGAGGGTGAAATGATTCCAATCCCCCCCATTGTAGCAAAACCACTTTCCTTGATTTATGAAAAGACCTCTTGTTGGGTTGATAATTTAAAAGATCAACTGCAAACATATTCAAGCTTATAGAGATTATAGAATTTGACTTAATTTAATCATTGTGTTTCATATAAATTGTAATTCTAATGCAGCTAACAAGTTCTATTAATATAAAGGGTTATCAAATTTTGAACATCATTATGCTCAGTTTTTTGAGTTAACATAATCATATTGAGTGTTTGGAATGAGAGTTCAATGTTAATTCAGTTCTACTTGTGTTGGGCTGATTCCATCATTAGGAGTATTTTACTTCTTATGATGGAATAAGGTTCACATAAGTTGAACTGGTTTTTTTTGGTGTTTTTAGTTTAGGGCTAGTCCATTTACTTGTCTTTTTATTTGGTGTTTTTACTTGAGGGCTTTTCAAGTTACTTGTCTTTTTTTTCTTTTTTAGTTTTGGGCTAGTCCAGTTACTTGTGTTTTTTTGGGTCTTTTTAATTTAGGGCTAGTCCATTGGATAGTACCATTTTTTTGTTTTATAATTATATCGAGTGTTTTGAATGAGAGTTTAATGGTAATTCAGTTCAACTTGTGTTGGGCTGATTCCATCAGAAGGATTATTTTACTCCTTATGATGAGATCAGCTTAACACAAGTTGAACTGGTTTTTTTTGGTGTTTTTAGTTTAGGGCTAGTCCAGTTGTTTTTCTGTTTTATTTGGTTTTTTTGATTTAGGGATAATCCAGTTACTTGTGATTTTTGTTTGTGTTGTTAGTTCAGGGCTAGTCCAGTTATTTGTGTGTTTTTTGGGTCTTTTTACTTCAGGGATAGTCCATTGGATAGTTCCAGTTTTTTTTTTTATGAGTTTATTTATATATTTGTTTTTTTTAACCAAAAGAAGAACATTTTTTGATTTTTTGGTTGATTTCTGTTTTTTTGCAAGGTTTATTTAGTTTATGGGTTATCTTAGTACCCTTTCATTCCTTTTTTCTTTATTATTTTTTTGGCTCACCACGGTCCAGTGGCTTGTGGGATTTCAAAAACTACATTCAAGCTGTGTGGAGTTCTACACAGCTGAAATGTAGTTGTGAGGCATCACATACAAGCCTTTGATTCTCCTCATAACATAGGGATATGCAGGATTTTTCTTTGTTCTTCTTAATTTTTGTATAAGCTATTTACATTCCACTCGAAATATGCATGCCTACTCCAAGTCATCATTTTTTGATAGTTAAAAGTTTCATTTTTCCTTGTCAAAATTGTTTTTGAAACTTTTAAGCATGTTTAAATTTTCTTCATGAAAAAGATATGTTGAGCATTTTTCTATTTTTTGAATGTTTTGTACAAATTCATTTAAATTCCATCAGAAATATTGAATTTTCTTCAATGAAGTGTTTTTTTCATATTTTTTAAAATCATTTATTTACTGGATGATGCTTTTGTTTGTATGTTTAAAAATAATTGAACTACCAGCATTGAATAAGTATATGTATCATTTTTTATTTTTCTTTAATTTTTTTAAAACATCATTTTAATTCCACTTGAAATATAACACTGTGTTGTAATAAAATGAATTTTCATTCTTTTGCTTGTTTTTCTTTCATTGGATGAATTTTTTTGCAAACACTGAGGGCAGTTCTTAATTCCTTTCAAAATAAATATATCTATTGCATTTTTACACATGAAATTGACTCAATTTTTTTCTGTATTGGAATTATCCACAAATATCTACCCCAGAGAGATCCAAAATGAGATCTGGATACCTTAAGGCTACTTACAAGGGTCTCAATTAATATTTAAAGCATTTGGGGGACCAAAATTCTTTCAGAAGGTGTGTTCTCTAACCCCAGGCAATGTTTAAATGTGAAAAAGGCATTTTGCCTTCCAGGAATGGTAAAACAATGATAGTTAGACTTTATTTCTTGTGCCTAGAACCAGCAGACTGTAGAAGAAGTTTAGAAACAGAGAATGTCAGACACAAAGTACAGGAATAAAGGAGGAGAAAAGAAAAGTAAAAACAAACAAACAGCTTTGACTAATAGATTGGGTAGAGAACTAAGAAGTAGGTCAAGATGAAGAAGCATGTTCAGGGAAAGAGACTGAGACCAAATTCTTCATCGAGATAACTTCATCATGAGATTCACAGGAGTAAGCTCATTCAGAAAGTCATGATTTTTACCAGGAAAGGATCTTTAGATGGTGAGTCCATTGGCATTGACTGATGGTGACAAGGATGGTTGAAGGCAAGCAGGAGAAGGGACTGAGAGATGATGCAGGAAAAATAGGGAATTGGGAAGAAGAAAATAAAAATATGGAAAGGAAAAAAGAAGATAAAAAGAAAAGGAAACAGAAGCAGATGGAAATATTATATGGAGAAAGGGAGAGACACACAGGATCCATGTACTAGCAAGTGCCAGTGGATAGCAGGTAGTTGGTGAGAGGTACATCTAGAGTTTTACCTCTGGGAACTTGAGTTTGCTTTTCTTTTTTAGTGGTTGAGTTAGAGGATTGAGTGAGTTGAAACATTCTTGACACCCCGGGTGACTGGTAAGGGGAGTGGCTGAGGAGGATTAGGTTGCTGGAGATATGAAGATTTTTTTTTGCAGGAGCTCAATAGAATTAATGCTGGTGGCTTTTACCAAACACAAATTCCTCAGGGGATAGGTGATTACCTTCCCTGGGAATTGGTTGATCATAAAGCTGTAGCTCCTTGTCACAAAATTTCAGTAACTGTTTGCTAATCTGGAAAATGAAAAAGTGTCATGCGCTGATTTTATAATGATTTGATTTTGCCTTTTTTTCATGGCCATCATGTTAAGAATGGCAGGGTCCAGAGGCAAGGATTTTAATGTGTTTTCACTTTGGAAAATCTTTGAGAGTTGAGTTTGTGAATTTGGTTCCCTTGTCCCAAAAGATTTCTTTTAGGTAGTATTTGAGTCTTTCACATTTGGTCTTAAGGATTTTGATGATTTGATTGGGGTTTTTGTCTTTGGATGTCAAGGGAAAAGCAGAATGGTAGCCAGAGAAGTTGTGCATAATTGTCAGAATATAGTTATGTCTGGATTTTGAATGGGGTGTGATTGGAGAAATCAGAGTGAGGTGGAATATTTCCAGTCCCTTAGTTGATAGCAATGATACTTTTGAGAAAGGAGCTTGTGTGATTTTACTTCTTACACAACTTTTGCATTTAAAGTTGTTCAATCCCTCTCTATCTAGTCAAGAGATCCTTCAAAATCGGCTTGAGCATTGAGAATGGGGCATGGCCATAAATTTTGTGGATGTTGAGTAAGGATTGAGCTGCACTTGGTGGATAGTTGAGAGATTGATTCATGAGATTGAACATGTGGTTTTGACTGGCTGTCTGAGATTTCTCAATGAAAATTAGGTTATCACAGATTGAGCCCTTCAGCACAGTATGGACATCTCTGCTGAAAATGAAGTTATCCTGGTTTTCAGAGAGTTTGCATCCTTTCTTTGCAAGTAGGCTGTGTCTGATCAGATTGAAAAATACTTTGGGAACATATGTGCAGTCTTTGAGAGTTACAATAGAGTCCTTCCATTCAAGCCTTACTGTGCCTGTTCTGAATATTTTGAGATTAGCCTCCAATTTTCCCGTTTTGATTCCTTCTGGCTCTTCATGGTGATTTATTGCGGAGAAATATTTTAGTTCTTTGAATATGTGGATCCAAGCACTTGAGGATAATAGTAGATTTGGATTGTTGTCTGCATTTATCCAGAGGTCCAGTAAAATATGGTAGTTGATGGTAGGATTCTTCTTTTCTTTTTTTTTCCAATTGTTTTGTTTTTCTACCCACCATTCTGGAGAAATTTGAGGATTCAGAAGAAAGAAGGAGGATTCTGGGTGAGGTTTGTTGGGTTTTTTGTACTCTTAACTACATTGTAACCTTGTCTTCCTTTCATCTTTGTATGTTCTTCCTTTAGTTGCCACCAGTGAGACATCTGAAGTTTATTTTCTGACCTTAATTTGTGCTTTCTGATTGTTGTTAAACTGAATAAGATGATTGAATACCACTTCAAATCTCATAAAATTCTTTACATGTATGATTTATTGTTTGAGAATTTCTAGGATTGGTATAAAATTGAATACTATTAGGTAGGCTAGTATATCCTTGGGAAATTTGATACTAATATCAGTGATCCTGTTGAGTGCTTTTTGCATTTATGTCAAAAATCTTTTGATGGGCTGTTTTTTGAAGCCTTCATTTAAAAATTTGTTGAAGTACCTGAACCTGTTGGCAGTTGTGGAGGAGGAAAATTGATTTTTCATCTCTGTCCAGAGTAGTTTTCTTGGAAGAGTTGACCACATTGGTGTGTTTTTTTCCAGTTTCTAGATAATGGTTTCCATGATCTCCCTATCTTGCTTTTCAGATATTTAAACTGAATTCATAGTAATGGTGTCCTTGATGTCCTTGAGATAAAACAGCATAAGCATCTTTTCACCCCAGATGGAGTGAATTTCTTGATTGATAGGTGGTATAGCTTCCACAGAGGCCTTTAAGGCTAACTGGTGGAAGTAATCCATTCCTCCCATTGGTTTTTCATTTCTGTTTTATTTGAGTAATTGGCTTTGGCTTTTAATGGTGATAAGGTTTGGATTTTGATTTTTTTGACTACAACCAGAAGGACTTAGAAGAATGTTAGAAACAGTGCATTGGAATCAAATAGCAGAAAAGAAAAGGAGAAATTTCCAACAGCTTGGAATGATAGATTTGGTAGAGAACTAAGAAGTAGGTCAAGATGAGAAAGCAGGTTGAGGGCAAGAGACTGAGAAAGAAGGCTGAATCAGCAGAAATTGATCATTAGAGTTGCAGGAACCAGCTGATCCAGAAAGGCATGAGTGTTACCAGGCAAGGGTCCATAGATGGTGAGTTGATTTATATTGACAGGTGGTGAAGAGGATGATCAAAGGCAAGCAGGAGAAGGTACTGTGAGATGATGAAGGAAAAATATAGAAATTACTAGAATAAAATAGAAATATGGACAGGAACAAAGAAGATGTAAAGAAAAGTAAACAGAAGCAGATGGAGAGATTATAGCAATAAAGGGAGAACCACCCAGGATCCAGGTACTAGAAATTTCTGGTGAATAGCAGGCAGTTGGTGAGAGGTACATCTAGAATGTTGCCAAAAGTAAATTGAGGTTACTTGTATGCTGGAGTGGTTGAAGTAAAGTATTGAGTGAGAGAGGATAATTATTGACATAAGAAATCCAAATTGGACTTAATACAGGATTTCTTTACTTTAATCACACCAATGGCACCTTTTTTTCATGATTTTAGGAAAACAATTGCTAGAATAAAACATTTTTAAAAAGATGTTGTCTATATATTCTTATTTTTTGGTTTGCATTTTGTCTGATCCTGGAAGAAAATGTCACATATTCTATCAATAACTATCAATAGGGGCTACAAAAGTTGAGGCTTTCAAATTTTTATTGTTGGAAGTCCTGGTGGTGCACAATCTGGGGCAAATTTTTAAAATCCCCAAACTTTGCAGATGCTGTTTCATCCGTTCAGGTTTGATGGAGGAACTTATTTTCTATATAAAATGCAATCAATATTTCATAAAAATAGTTGAAACACTTGAAAGAAAGGATTCAAAGCTAAATCATGAAAAATCAAAATAGGCTAAATACCTTTGAAAACTTGAACAAAAGCAGCTCAGTTTGGAAATTCTAACAGAGTGAACCTGGGAGAAACCAATATTTTTTATCTTCAAAGAGGTTTTTCTGGAAGATACCCAAGTCTTCCCACACATGATAAAAAAAATTAAGGCATGAAGGATAGGCAGAATTAAGAAAAAAATCCTCCACCTCCTCTCAGACAACCTTTTTCCCCTCTTGTCCCCCTTCTTTACCAAAATTTTAAATAATTGTGTTTTCCAAATTTCTGAAATGATTCTGTTCAAGTGATAATGAGGAATAATTGCAATCCCTATGAGATATCCCCATAAGCTCACCAAAAAACTTTCCTTCTCAAGTAACTGTGAAAATTTCTCAAGCTCTTGCTTTCTAGGAGGCTTGGTAAACATAGGAGGTAGAAAGGTTATGTGCTCTGAGGCCTTGTTTATCTTATATCCTTGGTTTGGGAATCATGGAATGGTTATAAGTTAGTGGTGTTCCTCTTACTGGATTTTAATTTGGCTTAACCCTTATTTCAAACCTCAAGGCTATTACAGCACCTCTTCCCCTGAAATTTATTGTGGCCCTTATAAACCACTTTTTGTAGAGCCAATGTACCCCCATAGAAATTAAGGATTTTGATTCCTGAAATTTTCCAATCAAAATAGGACTCCCACAGGGCACCCATTCATTTTGAATACTTTATTTCTTTATAGAAAAAGATTTATAAGCCCATCCCTCTCTCTCAATGGATATTTGATCTCACTATGCTACATTGATGACATCATACCCCTAGTGCTGCCCAGCCCATCAGGTTAAATAGCCTTCCAGGCCAAAAAAGAGTTTTCCTGCTCCATTTACTGTGGATTGCATGCTGGGGGCAATTTTGGACTTTCCAAAGGAAATAATTCCATGGTTATTGTAGATACTGGGTCCTTACCTCCTGTGAAATTTTGCACACAATGTTTAACCCCTGCTGTAGAGGTCAAGTGGCTTCAATTCATCCTGGATCAAAAACTGACTAACTCCATCATTTCAAACTACTTGAGTTGATTTTTAACAAAAACTTGGATCAAATTTCAATTTTTGGGAACTTGAGGAAAGGGGAAAATGATGCAGACAGTGATGGGCTTTTTCAGACGGTTTTTACTCCCATGGCGGCTTATGTAATACAAGTTTGGGCCTCAAACACCAACTGGGGTAATATCTTGGCTCTAGAAACAAAGACACACCGTGAGGGGGAAAAAAATTTTCAAGTGTCTTTTAAACAACTCCTTTTTCATTCATTTGAATTTTTATGGGCCCCCTTGGGTTCACAGAAATTATGAAATTGAGATTTTTTTTATCCCTATTCTTGAGGGAACTGATTTCCTGACAGGTTAAAATTTCTTTTTTTATGGTTTTTCCTATGCAGGATGCTCTTGGGGGAGCTTGGATACCAATTCTAAAATTGCCCCATGATGTTCAAGGGTAAACTTTAAAAGGCCCTCAAGTGGGACCCAGAGGTAATTTGGAGCTCATCTGAACCCCAAATCCCCCTCCATTCCCACATCTGCCTCTTGATAACCTCCTTCAAGGGGAAAAGTGCTTAGTCAAGTCAAAGTTTTTATTCTCCTTTCCATCCTCTCAAATGATGGTAGATCTGTGGTCACATTCCAATATTGATATTATTACTCAAAGAAGGTTTGATATCTTTATTTTCTCTTTCCAGAATTAAATCAAATTTTGCCTTATTTTTTTCAAAAAATGAGACAACATATTGAAAAAAAATTGAAAATTCATCAGGGTGCTTGCAAAAATTGATCCTTCAGAGGGTCTCCTGAAGTTTCTCCACCAGCTGAAGAGGAAATTCTTATTTCTCAAAACAATGTTATTATTGACACTATAAAGCACTCATGTAATCCCAGAAATGCAACTATCTTATTTTCCAGATGTTTTGGTTTTTGAAGAAATCCTCAGTATTCTCAGAATTCAATGTGGTCTGGTTCCCTGGGAACATCAACATAAATTTTAATTCAGTTAAGATAAACCAACCAATTACAAGGTCAATTCAGTGGATGAAATTTCCAAGGAATTTCACAGAGGCTTTAGATTTCACACCAGGAAAAAAATAATAACTTTTCCATGATGCCCCTGGGCGGAATTAAGTTGACACCATGCAATTTACAACCCTCCCTTCCAAGACTCATCACCCTGATTGATCTTCCTTGAACAAAGCATCACCCTCTGAATGCATACTTCTTCCAATCAGGAAATCCACTGAGACGTTATTCTCTGTTTAAAGGATCAAGGAGATCTTTGAGCCCTACATGGAATATTGCACAGTCTTCCAAGCTCAAAAAAGAAAACTGCATAAAGAGATGAGATAGTTGGTCTTTAATTTGAACCCAAATTGAGTCAACCTTATTCACCCTGTTAGACAGGCAATCCCAGATTTTTCAAGACACATGCAACACTCCAAAAGTTCCATTACTTAGAATTTATTAATCTACTTCTAATTACTTCCCATTTCTTTCATTCATTCCTCCTTTTTCTTCTGCTATATTCCATCATTATTTTTCTTTCTATCATGTCCCAGTAACTTTTGTACCCTTTCCTTCTCAGATGACAAGCTATGCACTGTTCAAACCCCTCCAGAGTGTAGATAAATTAAATTTATCATCCATATTTGTGAAATTTAATCCATCAAGAGTAAATTCAAAAAAAAGAAATGAGATAAAAGATTGTATTTCTCTTGAATAAAGAGGACACATACAAAGCCCTTTCATACATAAGCAAGGAATTAGTATCTATTTTACAAATTATATCCAACATCTTCCTTTTCACAACTTTTCAACTAGAAATTATTCAAAAACAAAATAGAGGGGCCATTGACCTGTGAAACAGTCAGATATGCCATAATGGCTCAGAATCAAACATGTTGAACTAGAGCTCATTTAATAATTTATTTTATATCCTCCAACCAAGTGAAGCTGTGGTACATAGAAAATGAAAGGACCTGGCTGGATTTCCTTCAAAATACTTCACAAAAAGTGCAATCCAGAGAGCCCCCCTCAGCATTAACATTACAAATCTGCTCCTGGCTGCAAAGACAGAAGAAGGTAGAAGTTTTGTAACAAGGAGGAAATGAAAACTTTACCACTTCAGCAGAATAAGAATGGAAAAGTACAAACAGCAATATTAAGCTTCAGTCCTGATCTCCTGTTAGAGAAGCCACTAGACTAGCCATGCCAACCCACATGTACTTCAACTCTAACCAGACCAAAGGAATGGAAAGGTGGTAAGGGGGAGAAACAGCTTTTTCAGGGAAGGAAAAAGGAAGGTTTTCACATCAATGCCAACTTGAGGAGTTTTTACAAGAACCCAAAGGGGAAACGTAGAAATACCATGGCCAACCATCACTGCCATCACCTTCTTCAATTGTAAGTAACCATAAATGCATACATCAATCTTTTACCACCCAAGTGCCTTCCCTCCTCACATATATTCTTATATCTCAATGAGAGACCATGATGCTACTTCCTCCATGCAACCTTACCACCAAAAACTCTTTCAATAATAGTTCTCATTGTTTCACTCAGTTTTTTTATCACCTATTTTAAACTTTGCCACAAAAAGAAACAACTTCACATACTTTTTTTGGCATTGGTAGCACATCAGTCTGTCAAATCAATTAAAAACCAAAAAACAAATTTAACTCTAACTGCTACAGCTTAATTTCATGAGGTTGAAGCATGGACATAGAACCTTTGGCATTGAAATTGGCCGTTGTCATTGAATGTATGCTTGAGGCACTTAGTTCATGTGCACATTTCCACCATGGGAAGTGTTCATTGGGAGGCCAACATCTTGGAGAGGAAAAAACTGGTGGTATTTGATAATCTGAGGAGGGGGATATTGAGCATATTTTATATTTTCTTCATTTCATTTCATATAAGCATTCATTTCCAATAATTGATTCCAAATATATTATGACAAGATGTGAAATATGGAAAAAAGAAAAAAATCTGTAAGTCTAATCTGATTGTGATTTACATTTAACTAAGAGCTCTAACACGCCTTGAATTGTTCTTTCCTCAATCACTTTGTCTATTTTGTGTCTTGTTCAATTTCCTTACACTTCACAAGTGCTCCATCTCCTTAGGTTCGTTCTTGCGTTAATAGTCGTTGTCCTTTTACATTTGATGTAAAAGGCTCGTCTTGGATTCTTCCAAGGCTTTTTTCAATTGGGGAGGGCCGGATATTTTTCTTGCCGGAGGTGGTCGCTGGCTGGTGGGCAAGCGATCAGGAATACCCACCTGCGGGTGGAGCTTTCACGTCACAGGAGCGCGGCGGTAAGTTGTGTATCAGAAGATCCCCGAACAACCCGCCGTAGCAAATGTCACCCGTTTGCAGGAGGTGCCGCTTAAACCATTATTGAATGCTGAGGTCAAGGGTTCAAGCCCCTACACGCTATTCTCAAAGATTCTACACAATCGCCTTTGGGAAATTTGTATATAAGGCGCCCTTCCCAATAAGAAATACTTCATCATTGGTTCATCCTATTTTATAAATCTATAATTATAAATAATAAAATTTAATATTAAGCTATTATGACAATAGTGCACAGCTACATTTTAGTTTACAGCATTATTGCGAATGTCTATTGTAATATTTTAGATTCATCTTCTGTCGCCTCCTTTTAAACGTGTAAATAGAGCAAAATCACCAACAAAAGACAGGTTTCTCCAAGCATCCTTCATTGAATCCTAATTTGAGAAGTTCGCTTGCAAAGGCCCCAAAAGTATATGAGAAATGGCTTATCCAATGGAAAGGAATTGTAAGAATAGACCATCGAGTGTAAGATGTGAGGGAGCAGGTCCTGGAACCGAGGGGCGAGCCCGATAAGAGACAAGGAAAGAGGAGTACCTGACGAGGAAGGTACCGAATGGAGACAAAACACAACCATGAGCAAAGACAGAGTAGGAGACGATGCAACAGCTTTGATAGAAGACTAGGTACAGCATTTTCAAACCCAATTTCCGTACATGAGCAGGGTTTGGATTTGGTCGTTGATTGGTCTCCAAGTGGTCGTGACGCGTTAAACTCCAACAGAAAACATGAGGAGAAAAGAGAAAAAACCGGATTTGTTTTAAAATCCAACCGCAGTGGTTATCCCACCCATATCTTTTTTTTAGAAACAAAAGAAAAGAAGTAAAGAAAAAAGAAACAGGAGGAGGAAAGGGGGACACGAAAAAGATTGCAAAACAAAACAGGAAAGACATAACAATAGAAGTAAGTATCCCATACAAGAAACGAGAAAGGAGTGGTCTTACCAAAGAATCGATCCTCAAAACCTTTTAATCTTGAATCATCGTCCCAGGACACAATGTGGGTTGGGTCCTTCCAGCTCGAAACCTCTTGTGTAGGCTTCAATCCAGGATCGTTCCATCTCATATCGGCGCAAATTGCAGTGTTCCCACCACCCTATAAATTCACAAACCAGAAAGAAGAATTGAACGAAATTTTGAAAAAATAACTTTTTTCGGAGTTATGCACTCACATGCAAAAAGGGTTGAAGGCCCCTTTCTAATGCTGCTCGTCTTTGTACTGGGGCTGGTGCCTCCAAGATTGCTCTGCCAGTTTCATCAGCATTTGCTAGCATATCGGCCTCAACTCCGTAGTCTGTTTCGGTTTCGTTTTTCATGAGAGCAACCGACACGGTCCGAGTACGTTTGAATCTGTGGAAGAACAGCAGGTCACTCTAACATATTTTAGAAAAAAAAACACGCATATTATGTCTAAGATTGCTTCTCTTGAAAAAAATAAAAATGCTCACGTGGAGCCGCGGGAAATCCCACTGGGGATTTGCTTCAACAAGTTCATGTGGACAAAGAGAGCTGTGATTTAAGAAAACAACAGAATATTACCGTAACTCCACTTGAATTAGTACAAGATTAAATTTAGAATTACTAACGCCTGCCCAGCTGATCATGCTGCAGCATGGTGTGGCCGCAATAACCAGATAAAGTATTCCAAGATAATCCCGCGGCGCCGAGGTATCTTCCCGGTAGTGCCCAACGTTTTCGAAGCGCTAACATAGCATACCTAAAGACATCCTTATCACCATCTGAGATTTGAAACCAATACTTCCAATCTTTTAGCATGTATTCAGCCAATAGTAAAGTATCCAAATGCTTCGATTTGTCAATCAGGATTTGACCTGCTTCCTGCTCCCATTCGTCCCTGCAAATCGAAAGACAAATCGTGGCTGACTAATTTCAATGATCAACCTGCTTTTTTGAGGAATAATGAGAAAAAAAGAGATAGGGCTCCGCTAAGATTAACCTACCGACATTGTGTACCAATCAATAACCAAACCGGTACGTCAGCATGAGTTTTCCAATAATCTGCGATTGGTTATCCATCGCGCCGTTAGAAATCCCTAAAATTTCCACACGTTTTTTCCAGAGAAACTAATGCATCTTCAGAATAAAAACAACTTCATTACCCGGCCAGAACAGTGCACCAAGCTTCTTGTAGCCTTTAGATTCCCACAAAGACTCTATAGCCCCTGGTTCCAGGATAGCCGGTAAGTTATCACTAAGGGGTATTCCGGTTGAATTCAATTTAGGATGAATGACGATCCCATCACTGATGAAAATGAGTCAAGTTTTGATGTTACCTATCAAGATACAGAGGTTCCCTGAAATTACTTTTTACTAGGGCCGAAGCTTTGATATGCTGTTAAATTTACTTAGAATATTAACGCCTCTTTAATTCAATCACTTAAGACGCAATAAATTTGAAGCTTAACAAAGTTTTTATTCCTATGAGGATCTTTCTCGGCCGAATCGATCGTCAGAAATTTGACGTTTAGCCTCTCCAAAGTTCGACGGAGTTTAGGTTCCGGCTTTTCGGTTGGAAAGCTAAAGATTTCTACAGGTAGTTTACAGCCTATTTTCTCTCTTAGCATTCTTACTGTTAGTAATACCCTAGAGTAGGTATCCTAAGGAGAGAAAAACCGCGTAATAAGAGATCAAATCAATTATCATTCTGGAAAGGGCTCTAAGTTTCCTATCTTTATTTTATTTTATTTTTTAGAAAAACAGAAGAAAATTTAGTGTCTTACGACGTTTCCAGCTGTGAATACAATTCCTCTACCTTGGCCGAAAAACTGCGGGTTCAATAAACCAAGTCTTTCGGAACTGACAAGGTGTTGGATCATTTCTTCTCGTTTAGACTTAATGTGAGTTGAATTCATCGTCGCCCACATGAGATGAGCCCTCTGCTCATGAAAAACAGAACATTCATTTTTGAAAAATCGTAGAAGGTATGAAAATTACAGACCCGTTTCTTTAAAAAGGAAAAGAAAGATACGAGCGAAATACCAACCCTTAATAGATCGTAATTGGCATTCTTACCGATTCTATGATCAGGACAAGTGAGAAGGTTAAATTGCACCCAAACAGCTGGTTCGGGGATCGGGGAAGATCCCCAAGCGTGAAGCCTTTCAGATAATTTTGAATCAATGGGCAAAGGCGGTGTCGGCGACTTCCAATCTGCGGGATTTTGGCCTTGGATTGATTTGATTAAGAGTTCGAAAGAATTCTTATGATTTGAGAACCATCTTGAGGACGACGGTGACAGAGACCAAATCGACCAATCCTTGATCCAGCTTTTCAAGTGGGAAGATGAGATCAAGTTACTTTTTCGTGATCCTTGGTTTGGCGATGAATTGAATCTGAACCAACTAGAGGCGGATGTTAATGGTTTGTTGTGAGCATGGTCGGAAAGATGGTCCGAGTAGTGGGAAGCATGGTTAAATTGTTTTCGAAGAATGCCAAGATGATGATGATTGTTTGAGTTTAATCGGTAGATAATCCAACAGAAAGCTATGGATAGGGGAATGAGATATTTCTTATTTCTTAGGATCTGACGATGAGACTGAGGATATTGGTAATTGCAGTTATCGTGGTGATTAAGTGGGAGCATCATGAAGGGGTGTTGTCCCAGTATTTTTTGAAAGTGAAGATAAGTAAAAAAGAAGGAAAGGTTGAAATTCTTTCAGAGGACAATATTTAATTTCGAATGGAATTGTCCGTTTCTTTGCCCACCAGAATGCGAAATGGACCATGCTCAGGTAATCATGTCATCATTTTGGGAGTCGATGTGCAGTTAATTAAGAGTCAAGCCGATCATCATCAACCGAAACGATTGAGGAGAAAACCAATCCATGACTTAACAGCCATGGAGGCCCGAGCACATGTCCACTTGCTTCGAACTATCACGGCTATTCACAAGGGAATTCTCCCCTCTTGAGCTTGATGCCCATTTTTATGCACAGTCTCCCCGAAAATCCGTTTTTATCCACAGTCTCACTGCAAATCCCTCGATGGTATAGTGCGCGTTGAGTAATTGCAGCCTGGGAAGCAAGTAGAAGAGCCACTTTGGTTTCGCCCCGCCCGATGGATCTCCAAACGAAGTATCACACCATGTACCCAGCACGGTGGAAATTCAATCTTACCAGAGCTGAGCTTCAAGCTTCGGCTTTTCACCTGCAACGGGCTCAGCAGCGTCCCAACTACCCTTCGGTCAGGTGTTGTGGTCCATAAGTTACGGATACAGAGATGGGATCATCAACATTATTCGTTAGCTTACTATGTTCGTCATCACAAAACTACTATCTATTCTGATATTGACTAGGTCATGGACTCTCCGAATTGGCTTGAAGATAGGCGCTAAGTATTGTTGATTACCATCAAGCAATAATAGCCTAGTTATTGCTCAAGAAAAATCTACTAGCACTACTAATAAGACAATTTCTTGCAAACCGTCGAATCTACTATATGTGCGTTTCATCTGGATTTTTTTGGAAGTATAATTTTGCCTTAGCATTGCACACTATGAATCTGAGTAACCGTCTGCAACACCCCTTTGTTTTTTTTGTGGGAAGGTCTCTTAAAACAATTACCGTTGGTTGCAGGGTTTACAAACATTCCAGAGGTTCAATATGGGGGCACAGATGCAAGACAAGGTTATTGAGAAAATGAGGGGGGGGGGGGGGGGTAGTCAGTTGGACCATATTTCAGGGCCACTCCAACAGGTTTTTCATTTTGACCATATTGCAGACCCTCTCCAATGGATTGAAGGTTATCAAAATCAAAGGCTCCTTCCATGCGCCAAAAAGGCAGTTAATAATGGGTGTCCAATGTGTAAGGGCGGTGAGCGTTGTTGAGATATGATCAATGCTTTCATGCAGTCTTCAGGACCTCAGTCCCTGCATGCTTGTAGTTGGTTACGCATTCATCATATGTCCTCACAAAGTGACATTTTCATTGACCTCTTCAAGCATATCTTGATCACTGGGAAGCAAGCGTCCTTAGTATAGTTGGTAGTACACTTGCCATGCACATGAGAGACTGTCACTAGGGCTGCTGACGTCTAAGCAGGGCTTGGCACTAGGTGTACTCTACTCACAGTAGGCTTGGGAGCAGGGTTACTGGAGGAGGCTATCTGGAGCAGAGTAAGGGTAGATGGGGTTAAGGTGCTGAATGACACTTGCTTGGATAGATTCCTCACAAGAATTAGTAAACTGATTTTTTGGGGAGACAATCAGTAAGAGAGAGGATGTCTACTTAAATAGACAAGAGGTGGAAGACTACAGGAGAGGAACAGCTGGTGAACAACTGGTTGGGGCTCAGACTACACATGAAATGAGAAGGGAGCAATGAATGTACCAGAGAGGGCTGATACAGTGAGCTACTACATTGGGATAGACTAATTGCCACATTGGGTCTAGGCTACAGGTCTGGCTGTCTAAGTTGGGAGTGTACAGTAGAGAGGTGCACAGTGCATGTAATGATCATGACACTATGTGTACTAAGTATAGAGAGTATGTAATACTGTCTACAGAGACATGTACATAAGGATTCCCAAAGGATAATCCATAGAGAGTATGGGATAGACAGGGTAAGTAAGGTTAAAGGATATCCAGTACCTGAGAGAGTAACTATGTGTAAGTATATGCAAGCCCAGAGGAGTCTATGTATGTACTGCATGAGATCAGACCATATGTAGATATATGTAGTCATATGTATATGTAGTCATATGTATATGTAGTCATATGTATATGTAGTCATATGTATATGTAGTCATATGTATATGTAGTCATATGTATATGTATGTAGGCTGAATGGAGATATACTTATATAGTCTCCAGAGCCCTGAGGTTGAAGTTCCAAGAGATGTTGAGTAGACTGAGGTTAGACTGTAGATTGAGTTGAGTTGGGTGTCAGTATGACAGAGAACTGGGTTCAATTCCCAGAGGACAAATGTTATTTTCATATTCTTACAGGTTATGAGCCCAGCGCTACCTAAGCACCCATCATGAGTGTGATCTTAGCATGTTGCCTTGCTTCCTTCAGCCTACATTCAGCACAGGGGTGTGTTGAGATATGATCAATGCTTTCATGCAGTCTTCAGGACTTCTGTCCCTGCATGCTTGTAGTTGGTTACTCATTCATCATATGTCCTCACAAATTGACATTGTCATTGACCTCTACAAGCATATCTTGATCACTGGGAAGCAAGTGTCCTTAGTATAGCTGGTAGTAAACCTGCCATGCACATGTGTGACCTGGATTCAATTCCTAGAGGACACATGTTATTTTCACATTCTTACAAGCATGGCCATCCAGGGGAGAAAGGGTTGCATCCAGGGGTTGGGTCTTCTGGGATTGAACGCTGAACTTGTACATTCTCCAATGTAAATATACTTAGGGTGTGTTTGGACCCACACAAACTGTCATGTACCATCATGAAAATCCTGCATATTGACAATGGCATATGACGGTTGGGTAGCTTTTTATGGTGGGCATTTGGTGTCCACTTGTCAACTTCAGCCCAAATGATGGTAGTTTATGCTTCTGAAGGTTTGAGATCTCCCATAGACCAAAGTTGCATGCAACAATGTAGAGACTCCTGTGGGATAATATTAATAATTTAGCAAATATCTTGCTGGCAGTCCTTGAAGAGGAATTTAGTATTACTTCTACTCCTTTAGATTATTAGTAAAACTAAGGGTGTTTTTGAATTTCCTTCCCTTCTAGTACTATAGTAAGTCTGCACAATAATTTATCTAAATTAATGGCTGGTTTCTTTGAGACTTAAAATAGTTCTCAGATCAGAACAAGATTAATTATTAACTTTCATTGGTATGGTTGTTGAAGAATGGACCAGATTCATTGGGTTATTTGGTTGGTGGTTGATCAGATATATTTGATCTTAACCAATATCCAAATTTTAAAGGGTTCAAGGTTTTATCAAAGGGATGGTTCAACAGAGCTCCCAAGGAATGGATTTGACCACAGGGGGCTTGGTAG
Organism: Puccinia polysora; assembly: GCA_025617555.3. NCBI lineage: Eukaryota > Fungi > Basidiomycota > Pucciniomycetes > Pucciniales > Pucciniaceae > Puccinia > Puccinia polysora. Next base: position 35,865,647 of record CM062614.1, read on the forward strand.
AGGGAAGTTTGGTAGTTGCTTCTTGTTGTGATCTCTTTCTTGTAAGGTTTATTTATTGATTGATGAGTGGTTATTATTTAATTTGGTTCTGAATATTTTCAATTCACAGAAGAGGCCTTATTCAAGCATCTGATGGGAGGTTTTAGTTGGTAAAAGATGGGTTATAACCTGGTTTCTGATTTCCTGCTCCTCTATAATTGGTTCACTGATAATACCTATCTGGGTAGGGAAGACAGATGGTCTGGTGAAGGATGGGTGGGATAGGCCAAGAGGGCCTGAAATTCAATGAGTATAAAAATTGGATAGGGCAGAGAGGTGGGAAAATTATTGCCAGAAATTAGCTTAGTGGCAGGGGGAGCATTAATTAAAGAAAAAGAAATGCTGGACACCTTGCTTCTATAAAAGTCTAATGGGCTCTCAAAATGGGGAAATACATTGGATAATTGATTGGATGAATTCAAATGGATATGGATGGAAAACAGCAGGGAGGATGCCTCCTTAAGCAAAAACAATTTGCCTCTTGTGGGCACATGATAAAACAGGGGAAAAGGCAAAATTTCGGCCCCTAAAGAGCTCTACAGGCTCTACAAGCCCTGTTACTTGCTTTGGGCTACTTCTGTTGGAGTATATCCATATCTCCATATTTCCATATCTTCTTCTTCTGTCTATTTCTATATTTTACATTCTTCCTGTTTTCTTTATGAATCTACTCTCTCTCATATTTCTCTTTTTATCCTTTCCTCTATGTGCCTTATTATTTCATTTTCTTTCTATGTCACACACTGAACATATCAACAGTCTCCCCACTCAATCTCTGGACTTGCGCTATCTCTTTCTTTCACACTGAACATTCATTGTACTCTCACCATGTCACACTACGCATGAAATTCAATTTCAGTTCCTCTACCTGAGGACAGAGCTCAAGCAAAGTAGAAGGAATTCTTTCCTCATCCTTCTACTTTCCTCCTCATCTCTGTTATTCCTCAGGTAAGATTTGTCTTTCCTTTTATCTCATTCTCACAATATATGTTTCCTTTTACTCATGAAAATCATCCTTCTACTTTACTGCTCATCTCTGCTAATCCTCAGCTCAACACTTTATGATCCCAGAGCCGCTCCAGTAAAACAAAACAGAAGGATTGGGTAAACTGTTGTTGATGGATGGGACCAGCGAGTGAGGACGAGTGCGGGACAAGTAATGGGACCAAAAGAGGCGCAAATGAGATGAGGACTGTACCTGAACGAGGTACGGATGGTTGAGGAGGAAAACAACGCATGAGGAGAAGTAACGAGACAGAGTACAACGGAGGTATTAAGTACAAGCTCTTAGAAACCTAACTAAAGGATAAACAGGGTTTGTATCCAGTTAGGTTACTCCATGCTGCAATGTCCCCTTTGGGTGTCCTGGACGTCTAACTGGTCCTAGTCTGGGTTTTGGATTTCAGACTCCAACACCCCCCCGTGCTTGCTGATCTCACTGGAGCGGTAAGACTCTAGTGTCCTTCAAGAACTTGCTGTGTTGATGAGGGGTCAATATTTTTGTCATGCCTTCCGCATGGTTTTTGGTAGTTGGAGTGTAACATAAAAGGAAATCATTGTTGTCAACGTGATGCCTGATCCACTGGAGGCAAACATCTATATGGCGAGTGCAATGCTGGTAGACCGGATTTTCCAGGAGTTCAATGGCACCCTGATTGTCACAAAACAGATTAGGGGGAATAGATGGGACTTGAAAAACTTTGGACAAAATAGAAAGGAGCTGAGAGGCCCACAGAAGATCTTGACCTGATTCGGAGCAGGACCTATGTTCAGCTTCAGTGGTGGACAGGGCTATGACTGACTGCTTTGAGCAGCGCCATATGACCGGTCCATTAAGAAAAACAGAGCTGCCAGTGAAAGATTGACAATCACTGCTGGACGCATGATCGGCATCGCAGTAGGCTTGTAGCTTGAAGGAAGTAGAGCGGTCGCCGCCCAAGGTGATTCCATGGGACTTGGTGCATTTGAGATAACGGAGAAGGTGAAGGAATTGACGCTGGTGAGTGATCGTATGATTATCGAGGAACTGAGAAAGGTAGCTCAAAGAGAAAGCAAGGTCCGGTCTGGTGCATTGAACTAGATAGTTGAGGAGACCGACTGCTCAACGGTAGTTGAAAGAAGAATCCACAGGGTTTTCTGACACAGGAACTTTGGATGGTTGTTGAGGAAGAGGAGTGGAGGCAGGTTTACAATCTGACATGCCAAATTTGGAGAGCATGTTCTCAATGTATCGATCTTGGTGAAGTTGAATGGTACGGTTCTCGCGATCTCTGGTGACTCTCATCCCCAGTACCCACTTACATTCACCTCAGTCTTCCATCTCAAAAGTGGTTTTCATGTTCTCCCTGAATTCCATCACGTCTTGCATTCTCCCACCGATGACAAGATCATCTACATGAACATAAACGAGACAGAGTTTTGAGGGGTCTGAGTGGATGAAAAGACAGGGATTGACTTTGGAGGACTTGAAATGAACGGAGGAGAAAAAGGTGGTTAAAGCAGAGTACCAACACCGTGGACTTTGCTTGAGACCATAAAGAGATTTGACAAGTCGTAGACCATAGCCAGGGGGAATGGTTAAATCCAGTTCCTCAGGGGTCTTGATGAAGATCTCTTCTTTGGGCTTTCCGTTTAGAAAAGCACACTTCATGTCCATTTGATGGAGCTCGAGGTCGAAAGAAGCAACCAAGCTGAGCAGGATACGGAGAGAGGGTAGGCGCCCAGTCAGAGCAAAGGTCTCATTGTAGTCAATGCCTTCAACCTGACGGAATCCTCTTGCGCAAAGCCTGGCTTTCTGTTTAACAAACAGTCCATTGGCATCAAATTTTGTTTTGAGGACCCACGTGGTGTCTAGTTCTTTAATGTGAGCAGGCTTGGGAACAACTTCCCACACCCCATGTCAAACGCAATTATCCTTTTCAATGTTAATTGCGGCCTTCCATCCTGGCCAATTTGGAGATTGTTTTGCTTCAGCTATATTTTTCGGGTCTTGGTGGGAGGTGGGCTCAGAGATAATGGCATTAGCTTGGTTTTGCCTTCTGGTAGGAAAGATTCAATCTTGAGAGATATTGACACCAACTTCTTTGGGAGCGGTGTCGTACCAGGGTACATACAAATGATGCTTGGAAGACAAGGGTTTAACGGGAGAATTTTCAAGTGATGCAGGAATGGGGTCGGAAGGAAGTGGAGAGGAGGACTGATTGGCTTCTGCAGAAGTGACGACGACTGGATCGATTTCAGGTGAGTTGATTGGTGGCAGAACGGAAGTAAGATTTGGAGAAAAGGGGAGTTTGTCCATTGGAAAGATGAGAAGGCCAGGATGTTCTGAATTTTGAGGGAGATTTTTAAGAGGGAAAACATCATGACAGTGGCAGACGTGGTGAGACCAGAAAAACTTGTCTGATGAGGGAATCCAAATTTTTTAAGATTGATGATGAGGGCTAAATCCCATGAGAACTCCTTCTTCGCCAGAGGGATCAAATTTTGACGTTCTCCATTTCTTCTCTGTGTAGACAATGACCTTGCAGCCAAAGGGAGCTAAGTGATTGAGAGAAGGAGGTTTACCCGTCCACTTTTCAAAAGGAGTTGTAAGATCTAGTGAGGAGTGGGGGGTTTGGTTTTCAAGAAACACAGCAGTTACCACAGCCTCACCCCAAAAGGTCAACGGTGCCCCACTGGTGAGAAGCAGAGTCCTGGTTTTCTCAACGGTTGTTTGATTCCCGCGTTTGGAAAATGGATTTTGTTGAGGGGTGTAGGGAGCAGTGGTGATGTGGCAAATGCCTTTATTCTTGAAGAGTGAGCGGAATTTTTCATTTACAAATTCCCCACCATTATCCGAGACTACCGAATGAACTTTTTGCCCAACAAAGCATTCAGCTTTGTTGAGAAAAGTGAGAAAGTGGTCATAAGTATCTGACTTACTCCTCATAGGATAAATGAAAGCGTAGCAACTGTATCCATCCACGATCTTCAGGAAATAACGGTTTCCTCCCTTGGACATGGGTGAGATAGGTCCACAGAGATCCATGTGTATAACCTCAAGTTGGGACAAAGGAGAGGGGAAGTGACCAGGAAAAGAAGATCGAGTCATTTTAGAGGTTAAGCATTTGGAGAAGTCAATGGGGACATTAGGAAGATGAGGGAACAGTTTCCGAAGATAGTTGTCATTTGGATGACCAAGGGAACAATGAAGATCAAGGGGAGAGTGAGCTGAAAGAGCTCTTGGTTGAGCAAGATTAAGGGAAAGGATGTTGTTGGAAAAGTTTCCGGTCATGATTTGATGACCATCCTTGAAGCATTCAAAACCGTTATTGAAAGGTCTGACGGAGTATCCAGATTGGAGGTAGGGAGTCATGGAGATTAAGGAATTGGATAGTTCGGGGACTAGTTGTGCATGAGGTAATTCGAGACAACCGGAGGCAAGAGGAATGATGGCTTTTCCATGACCCACTATTTTGAGAGGGGTGCCGTTAGCAGTAAATAAGGTGGAGTTAGAAGATTCAAGGGTGACAAAGTATTCTCGATGCTTGAGATAGTGACCGGAGGCCCCACTGTCAAGAATGACAAGGTTGGGATTGAAGTTGTTTGAACTGAGATTGGCTTTACCAGGTAGAGTTTTGTTCTGAATACGGGTAAGGGCTGCCTGATGATAGGCAATTGCTAACTCAGGGTGGAGTTGATGACATTGATCAGGGGAGTGAAGAGTGTTAGGATTATGGATCCCATTTTCGCAAATGTTTCTTTGTTTTTGATTTTTGTTCTGAGAGGGATTAGAGGGGGGATACCAAGAAACGTTGAAAGCCAAAGATTGAGAGGTTTTGATTGAATCCGATTGGCGCTGGATTTCTAGTTCAAGGTCAGATAGGAAAGTATCCATGGGAATTTTAGCTTGCTTTCCTTTGTATTGTGCAAACTGTAAGGAGCGCATGACTGCAAAGGAGAAGGGAAGTTGTTTAAGTATGATAATGGCCCAGAGGGTTTCTAACGTGGAGGTATCAAGGTTATGAAAAGAGACCTCCAAGAGTAATTGAAACGTCTTGCGGAACTTGTTGATTGAGTCTTGCAGGTTTCCATTGGAGAAAGGAATGTTGTATAACCAATCCATGAGATTAACCACATTTTCTAGGGACTTGGTGGCATAGTGGTCGCAGATGGAATCCCAGAGATCCTTGGGCTCATATTTGGTGGGATCCTTGACAAATCGAGTAAAGTTCTGTTGATCTAGATGAAGTCGAATGAAGGTTGTGGCTTGCTTCTTCTTTAGTCCAGTTTTGGGGTTAGGAGATTCACTACGTTCCAGGACAACCGTGTCCAAATCCTTATATCCAAGGGCGGTCAGTACATTGTTTTGCCAGCTTGAGAAGTTGCCCGGTCCAGATAGTTTCTCGCACAGAATTCCCCGGGAGTCATGGGATTCAGTCATGGCGGGAGAAAGAGAATGAGAAATGGTTCTTGTGTTGGATCCTAACAGGAGGTTCTGAACGGTGTGCCCGGAAGAAGCAGTGGAGTAGGTGGGAGAAGAGGGAATGCCACTCAAAGAGGTGGGAGGAGATAAATCGGTCAAGGATGATTGAGATGAAGGAGATGACAAAGGATGAGCCACGGTGGTCGAAGTCCTGAATCAGTTCTACGCTCCTTGTCCTATTGGCCGCACGGCTGGTATTTCCCTGGGCTCATAACCTGATGGATGGGACCAGCGAGTGAGGACGAGTGCGGGACAAGTAATGGGACCAAAGGAGGCGCAAATGAGATGAGGACTGTACCTGATGGATGGGACCAGCGAGTGAGGACGAGTGCGGGACAAGTAATGGGACCAAAAGAGGCGCAAATGAGATGAGGACTGTACCTGAACGAGGTATGGATGGTTGAGGAGGAAAACAACGCATGAGGAGGATTGATTTCATGAGGCAAGCAAGAAAAGGAAAAAGACAGACTCGAGTTGAGGGATGAAAGAAGAAAAGAAGGAACAGGAAAAATAGGAGCAGACCTGATGGATGGGACCAGCGAGTGAGGACGAGTGCGGGACAAGTAATGGGACCAAAAGAGGCACAAATGAGATGAGGACTGTACCTGAACGAGGTAAGGATGGTTGAGGAGGAAAACAACACATGAGGAGAAGTAACAAGACAGAGTACAATGGAGGTATTAAGTACAAGCTCTTAGAAACCTAACTAAAGGATAAACAGGGTTTGTATCCAGTTAGGTTACTCCATGCTGCAATGTCCCCTTTGGGTGTCCTGGACGTCTAACTGGTCCTAGTCTGGGTTTTGGATTTCAGACTCCAACAGTTGTTACCTTTAAAAGGATCACAATGGACAAAAGTCAAAACTTGCATCCAGTCCTCAAGACACCATCAATTATCCCTTTAAAATCCCCTGGGTCCAAATCAAACTACCTTGATTGGTCAATGATTTTGAGGATACATTTCCAAGCTTCTGGCATTGGTTATCTCCTTACAAACAACTTTCCAAAGGGTGAAACCTGTTTGAAAGACAATCTAGCAGTATTCTAATTTATATCCAGGTCAATTGGACCCTCAAATTCCAATTCATAAGAAAGCATGAAGAGAGCACAATTTTAATGTGGAAATCACTCCAAGAATTACATCAAGACAACTCCTCTGGAGGCAAAATGTACTGGCTCTGTAAACTCTGTTGAATAAATCAAGGATGCCTTCCTTTCTCCTCTTCTTTTCCTCCTTTCCTATCTTTTTCTTCTTTTCCTATCTCCTTGCTCTTTGTCTTCCTCTTTCCTTTTCCTGTTACACCTGTTCTTCTTCTGCCTCTTCACTCTCATGCTTCTCTTGTCTTCCGTGCTTCTCCAAGTGCCAACTGTCTCTCCTGCGCGTCCTTGAACAATGTCACTATCCCATTTCACACACTCTAACCTAACCTCACCATCCAAGACTCTACGCTCATTGTGAGAATGAAGGAAGACAAACTACTCAACCACCTACTACTCAGAACGATCTTGACCCTCAACACTCAAAACTAAATCACTTTCAATATCTTCTTTTTCTTTCTTCCTTTACTCTTTCTTTCTCCACTTTCTTGATTTCTTCATTCCTTCTATTCAACAAATCTCCAATACAAAAATCAACCAATTTCAAATCATCTTGAACTCGACATCTCAAGCTCCAAACTCATCAAGAACTGACTTGTAAGACCAGAACTTGTTGCTGCTCAAACCGCACTCTTCTTAACTGACTTTCTGTCCAATTCACCTCCCAAGTTATTTACTGTTGCCTGCTCGTGTCTCATCTCAAATCAAACCCTGAAAGCCCTTGATCTTGTCCAACTTCTCTTTCCTTCCTGTTGCTGGATGTTGGTTTCTTCTTTTTCCTACCTTCTTCTGTTTCCTTTAACCTACTTTCTTCTTACTGATGTCTTGTTGGTCAGCCCTCTATGTTTCAGAATTCTTGAATTCTTTTCTGCAATTCAACATGGTTAAAAGCCAAAGGTCCGTCCGACAAACCAAACTGCAACTATGGAGAGATCCAGTAATGATGGTTTCTGACAAATAATCCTCAAGGCAGCTCTCAAAGCTGTACCAATCTTTTCCAACAAAAACTGCTCCATCTGGAAAGACAAGATGTCAATGTTGCTTGAACTCAAAGGAATCAAGGAAGCCCTGGAGGATGACTCCAAAAAACTGAGCGCCGCAGACAACATGGAAACCCGAGTCACCTTACTCTTGCAAATCGACTCAATCACCCACAACAATGTGGTCAACCCCGCTAATATCTCTTCAGCTTGACTCCTCTGGCAAACAATCAAAGAATGATTTGCATCCTCCCAAACCGCCAATAGAGCTCGCGTTTTCAACAAATTTCTCTACCAACAGTTCAAACCAGATTCCATCAACCTCCTCATCACTGACACCAAAATTTCCTTCAAAAGAATGATAGATGTCGGAATAGATTTACCTGACAATATTCTCTCATATCTCATTCTTTTCAAGTTTCCTCCGTCTCTACATTCCCTGCGGCAACAAATAATGCACTCAGACAAGGCCGTAACTGTGGATATTGTCCTCAATCATCTTACTCAACTCAAAAACAAGATCAAGGTCAAATCTAAAGAAACTAAGCTTAACAACACTGCGCTAGTATCTTCATGACCAACCAAGAAACACATCCCTGCCGAACTCCAATTCAAAATGGGATTTCACAATCCTCAATCACCAGACCATCCAGAGAGCAAATTTTGGCATCTACACAAGAATCTTGCTCCCAACTTGTGGAAGGAATCCCAAGCCCGTTGGAGAGCGCAACTGAATTCCCAATCCACAGCTAAAGAAGTTTCTCACTATGTTTCTCTCGTTACCATTTGGATTGAAGACATCAATTCTCTTAATCAAATTATCCTGGACTCTGGAGCCTCATTCCACATGTTTAATTCTTGAAGCTTTTTCACTCATCTCAATGATCTCACTGGGGAGGAATTCATCAACACTGGAAAGGAAGATGCAAAAATCCCCATTAAGGGCAATGGCACTGTCAAGTTGACCTGGAAAGGATCTTATGTCTCCCTGAGCAATTGTCTCTTTGTTCCTGACCTAGTTATCAATCTAATCAGTCCCGGCAAACTTATTACAGTTACAAACTGCACACTCTCCTCCACCAGAAATCAATTCTCTCTTTTCTCCGGATCTCAACTGGCCTTCACCGGATTTATTCGTGAAAACTTATTTGTCCTCAATCCACCTTCCCAAGTCAGCAACAACAACAAATTTTGTCATGTCTCTCGCAAAAACCCAAATCCCAACTCCATCAAATCCCTACACCAATCCTTTGGACACGCCAGTCCATACCTTCTCAAAAATCTCTTTCCCTCTCTCTCCTCTCAAATTCTTTCTGACTTTCAGTGTGAAGACTGTGTCTTCTCAAAAATCTCCAAATCTCATTTCAACGCTACGTCCAGTGCATCATCAAAACCATTCGAGCAACTTCACATTGACCTGATCAGCCCCATCAATCCTTCTTCCCGGAACGACATGAGTTACATAATGACAGTCATTGATAATTTTTCAGGCTACATCTCCGTGATTCCGCTCATGCACAAGTCCGACGCCTGCGACCAGCTCAAGATAATTCTCAATCACAAAAAACAGAAACAAAACTGTTTCCCAGCCACCATTTGCACAGATGGCGGTGGGGAATTTTCCTCTTCAAAGCTCAAGGATTTCTTCAGATTCAATTCAATTCAGAACTTAGTCTCCAAACCTTACCACCACGAACACAACAGGAAAGTAGAAAGAGCTAATAGGACACTCACCAAAGCCATAAGGGCCATTCTTTGCAGCTCCAAGCTACCGCTCAATCTCTGGGCGGAAAATTCCAAGGCCGCCTGTCTTGCCCTGAATCAAATTCCCAAGGCTCCTAATTCTCCTCCTCCTTACCAGCTTTTTGTTGGCAAATCTCTTCCCACCTCCTTCTTTCACCCCATCGGATCCAAGGTTGCATACCTTGACAACAAAATCAACTGCGGGAATAAATTTAAAGACCAAGGTCTCCCTGGTACCCTTGTGGGTTACAACCCAAATTTCCTGTCATACCAAATCCTGAAACCTGACAATTCTATTATCTCCTCTAAACATGTCAAGTTCCTCACAAGCAACGATCCACCCCTAGCCTCAGCAGTTCCTAGTCCAGCCATGGATCAGCTTTACATTGATCTTGACAAAAAACTTCCCATCTCCTCCCTCAATTCCTCTTCTCAAAATTCATCTACCAATGTTACCAAAACCCATTCCCCTGGAGCTGAACAAGTCAACACTTTGAACCCTTCCCCAGAGTCTTCTACTAACTCAGAATCCGATTCCGGATCCAACCCCTCTTTTGAACTCACAGAACAACTTATCCCCGACTACTTGCTCCCCAATCAATCTTGCCTGAATCCCCCACAGCGCTATGGATATCACCACTACTACGTACCGCAATCATACGAACAAGCCAAGCAATGCTCCAACCACCTGAAGTGGGAATCCTCAATGGACACCAAACTCAATGGCATAGAAGCACTAGGGGTGTGGGAGGATTACAATGGTCCTGAACCGGACAATCCTCTCAACACTACCTGGGTGTACCAACTCAAGGAAAACTGCCACGGCGACCCGCTCATTTACAAGAGTTGCTTATGCGTCCAAGGCTTTGATCAAATATACGGATTAGACTACCAAGACACCTTCTCACCCACCGGAAAGGCTGCTTCTCTTTGAATTGCACTCCTCTTTGGTTTGTTTCACTCTCTACCCATTTCTCAATTTGATTTGAAGAGTGCCTTTCTTCACGCTCCTCTTTCCAACAAAGTAATCATCAAAAAACCCAAGGGCTCAAATCAAAAGTCAGACTTTCTCATCCTGCGTAAATTGCTCTACAGCCTCAAACAAGCTCCAGAAAACTGGTTTCAAACCCTCACTGCTTGGATCCGAGAACAGGGTTTCCACAAATCTATCTCTGATCCTTGTCTTTATATCCACTCCTCTTCCAACTCCATTCTCTTCTTCCATGTTGATGATCTCATCTTAGTTGGTCTTGGGAATGAATTTCAAAAGAAATTTCTTGAACGTTTCCCCAACTCCCGCCATCACAAACCTAATACTATCCTGGGAATGAAATACGAGCGTGTTGGAAACAAAATTCTCTTATCTCAACCAAAACACATAGAACATGGCCTGGAAGAATTGAAACTAAACGAATGAAAACCGTCAAATATCCCTCTTACGGCAAACTTCAATCTCTCTCTGGCCTCCAACAAGGAACACAAAGAATTCAAAGCGCTAAACATAAACTACCGCTCAGCTGTTTTTCTCATGAATTAAATAGCTTGCCTGACTCGCCCCAACTTAAGCTTTGCAGTTTCCAATCTCGCGCAATTATGCAAAAAGCCGGGAATTCATCATTGGAAGGAAGTCAAGAGATGCTGGAAGTACTTAAATGCGACAAAAAATCTTAAACTCACCCTGCAGATCAACAACACTAATACTGAAATTCAATGCTTCAGCGACCCCCCTTGGAGTGACGACTTGGACACTAGACGCTCCCAATCTGGTCATCTCTCCCTACTCTTCAATTCCCTCATTTCCTTGAGAAGCTACCAACAACACAACGTTACTCATTCAACAACCAAAGCTGAATTGAATCCCCTGGTTGATTCCTTCCTAGAAGCCATTTGGATGAGAGGCCTGGTGTCCAAACTCTGGAAGATCAACATCACCACAAGTTGCCATTTTATTGACAACAAAGGGCTTGACAACAAACTCAAAAAGTTTGGCTGCAACTCCGAAACCCGCCACAGCGACATAAAGACTAAAGCTCTTTGGGAGGAACTCAAGCTTGACAACCTCCAAATCAAACTTGTTCCGGATAATGATATGAAGGCAGATGGACTCACCAAAGCTCTCCCCTTATGCTCTCTCAACACTCTTCTTCAGCTCATAGATCCAAGTTTCTCAGCTCCAACTTCAGTCTTACCAGTCACGGGGGGTGTTGTATAAATCAAGGATGCCTTGCTTTCTCCTCTTCTTTTCCACCTTTCCTATCTTTTTCTTCTTTTCCTATCTCCTTTCTCTTTTTCTTCCTCTTTCCTTTTCCTGTTACACCTGTTCTTCTTCTGCCTCTTCACTCTCATGCTTCTCTTGTCTTCCGCGCTTCTCCAAGTGCCAACTTTCTCTCCCGCGCGTCCTTGAACAATGTCACTATCCCATTTCACACACTCTAACCTAACCTCACCATTCAAGACTCTACGCTCATCGTGAGAATGAAGGAAGACGAACTACTCGACCACCTACTACTCAGAACAATCTCAACCCTCAACACTCAAAACTCAATCACTTTCAATCTCTTCTTTTTCTTTCTTCCTTTACTCTTTCTTTCTCCAATTTCTTGATTTCTTCCTTCCTTCTATTCGAAAAATCTCCAATACAAAAATCAACCAATTTCAAATCATCTTGAACTCAACATCTCAAGCTCCAAACTCATCAAGAACTGACTCATAAGACCAGAACTTGTCACTTCTCAAACCGCACTCCTCTTAACTGACTTTCTTTCCAATTCACCTCCCAAGTTATTTACTGTTGCCTGCTCGTGTCTCTTCTCAACTCAAACCCTGAAATCCCTTGATCTTGTCCAAATTCTCTTTCCTTCCTGTTGCTGGATGTTGGTTTCTTCTTTTTCCTACCTTCTTCTGTTTCCTTTAAACTACTTTTTTCTTACTGATGTCTTCCTGGTCAGCCCTCTATGTTTCAGAATTCTTGAATTCTTTTTCGCAATTCAACAAACTCCTCCTGACCAAGCTGAAAAACAAAGATATGACAACCAATCTTTCCAAGATGGTTTTTTATGGAAAAAAACGTTCATCCCTCATCACTCCTGAGAATCCACTCACAGATGACAATTTGAAATCCACAGCTATTCTCTTATCCCTTCCCAACAATTGGCTGGGATGCGTCTCTGGCATGATGAATGAGGAATCAGTGCCCTCATCAAAATTTATCAACGGGCTAAAGCAAGAACATTTTAGACGGCAAACTAGAGATGAATAAAACTACTTGATAAACTCTGCTAAAACACTGACAACCAACCCAAGTTTCCAAAATCAAAGCAATTGGGAGACTCAAGGAGTTCCAAAAACTTACTTCTGCACTAACTGAAAAATAGAGGGTCACTCATTCTCAAGATTCCCCAAAGTCCTCAAAGCTCTAGAATACTCTAAAAAAATAGAAAATCTCAGAAAAATTTTCCATCTTGTTCTAGACAAGTCAAAGAAAATCTGACAAGAGCAAAAGAAAAATCCAATGATAATGACGACAATGATGATTTCACCAACTCCAAAGTCATCATTCACGCAGGGTATGCATCCTGCAATCTCACAAAGTCAGTTCAAATTCAGGGCCATGATTTCAACCTGGACTCAGGAAGTTCCTTATTGATGACTCCATACAACTTGCAAGTAAAAAAAAAGAAACCTAACTCCACCTCCATCCGACTTGCAGACGGAACAAACATATTTTGAAATAAGGAGGGTTTTCTTTCACTCCTGTTTTCACGCATCCAATCCATAGTAGTCCCAGACATCCATGAAACCTTAATTTCTATTTTAAGTCTTTGTGACGCCGGTTTTCTCGTCACTTCCTCATCCAATACTTGCAAGATGTTTGACAATTTGGTCTCAAATAAAAATATTTCACCTGTTTCCAGAAGGTACAGGAAGTTTAACCTCTTTTATCTCCCTCAAGATAAATTAAGCTGCAAGGAATCAGTCCTCTCTGCCATCTTGCAAACATCTGATAAAAGTCTTTTTGGCTATCAATGCAGACTCTCCCATCTGAACCTGAAATCCCTGAGAAAAATGCTCAAGTCCAAAGATGTTCATCCTGATTCCAACAAAAAATCTGAAATTCAAAGTTGCACAACATGTATCAAATCAAAAATGACAAGGACTCCCTTCCATTCCCAACTGAGCTACAGATCCAAGCAACCAGGAGAGATTATCCATTCAGACCCATGTAGATTCAACACTACATCAAGAGAAGGCTACAACTATTTTGTCACCTTCATTGACAATTGCTCAAAGGCCTTATTTGCATACCGATTGCATCAGAAATTGGATGCCTTCAAATCCACCAAGCTTTTTTTCTCCTTCTTTGAAAATCAATTTTGCCACTCTATCAAATGCCTCAGAACAGAAAAAGGGGAGGAATACCTAAACAATTGAATTTCATCTTTCCTTGATGAAAGAGGTGTCCAACATGAACCTGGACCTCCTCACTCTCATCACCTTAAGGGTGTTGCGGAACGCTCTAACAGAACAATTGTCAACCTAATTTTCTGCTCCCTTTCCGCCTCTAACCTCCGCAAATTTTTCTGGGCTGATGCCCTCAGGCACTCCCTTTTTATTTTTAACTCCTATCCCTGTAAAAAACTTTGCGGATTCACCTCACCAAACTTGATCCTTGCAGCGGAGGACATTCCTATCCCCTATCTCCATCTGTTTGGTTGTCTCACTTGGTACAAGATCCCAGAGGCTTACCCAACCAATCTCTCTCCCAAAGGTTGGGATTCAGTTCTCCTCTCCTATCTCCCTCAAGGCAACGGTTATTGTCTCCTAGATCTATTCAGAAAGAAAGTGATTAAATCCAGAGACTGCATCTTTGAAAACTCAACCTTCCCATACAGTCAACCTCTCCAGAAAGCTGATTCAGAATCATCCCCCATCCCTGTTGCCCTGCCCTGGCCCCATCATCCTTCAACTTCTCACTCTTCCTCTTCCTATTATTTTCCAGATCCACCAACCCCCCCTTTTAACAATTTTTCTATTCCCTTCTTGTCTTTCCCTTCACCTCTGTGCTCAGACTCAGTCAAACCACCAGTTTCCCTGTTCCTCCCCCCTGCTGTCAAATCTTGTCTTCAGCCTTGCTCCACCAGTACTTCCATTTCCAATGACTCAGAAGTCCTGCCTCCTGTTTCTCTATTGCCAGTCTCCTTTTCCCCCTCCGCTTCTCCCATCCTTGTCTCTCCCATTCACTCCCCACCCCACTCCCCCTCCCCTCAACCCACACCAAATTGCTCAACTAGACCAAAGGGCCCTCTCTCACGCTTTGGGACGTAATCCCGCTCCACCTCTGTCAAAGATGACATCCGGGGACCTAAAATGTGGAAACATCTTCTTAAGTTGCCTCACCAACTTTGCTGAATTATCTCAGCTCACAAGGAACTTTCCTCTCTCCAAGGTATGAAGACCTGGACACTTGTTCCCCCCTCCAGAAGGATGGAAGATCATCAGGTCCAAATGGGTTTTAAAGGTGAAAAGCCTTCCCAAAGGCTCAATCCTCAAGCTCAAGGCGCGCCTGGTTGCCATGGGCTTCACTCAGGTCCACGGTTTAGATTTCTTGGAAGTGTTTGATCCCACTCTGCATCTGGAAACCCTTTGTCTTCTCCTTAGGCTGCTAGGCACAAGAAACTGGGTTTGTTGGCAAAGTCAATTTCAAGACGGCCTTTCTGAAAAGTCACCTGGATCAACCGGTGTACATTTTTCAACCCCCAGTATTTGAAGATTGGCTCCGCCCCGACTGGGTCTGCAAAGTCCCCAGGGCAATCTACGGTCTGAAGCAATCTCCCTGCCAGTGGAACATTGAGCTGAACGCCGCCCTCTTGTCTTTAGGTCTTTCTTGCACCTCTTAAAATCCATTGCTTTACTTTGAGGTGACTGATGGGGCTCTAGTGGGTGCTCTCACCGCACATGTTGATGATCTGGCAATTGTTGGCACCCCCAACTTTGTTTCTTCTTTTGTCTCTTCCATTGGCCAACGTTTCAAGATTGGCTCCAAAGAAAATCTAAATATTTTTCTGTCAATGTCTATCTGCTGCAATCTGGCAAATAAAATGGTTTTTCTGGATTAATCTCACTATATCTCATCATTTGCCTCCAATTTTCTTCCCCCCAACTCTTTGCCCACCAGGTCCCCAACAAGCATGTCATTCAAAGCTCTGTAAAGGAAAACTCCATCTGAGCCAGTGTCTCCTCCGCAGTACAACCAGCTGATTGGATCTCTTCTCTGGATCTCTCAGTGCATGAGGCCCAATGTCTCCTTCCCAGTAAATAGGCTTTTGCAATTTCTCCAAGACCCGTTGATTGGTCACTGGGAAAGTGCAATCCGCATCCTTGGTTTTTTGAACTCCACAAAACATCTTTGCCTTACTCTTGGAGGTTCCTCTCTGGCGCTCTTGAGATACTCCAACTCTGACTGGGCTGAAGACAGGGACAAAAGATGCTCCATCTCTGGCTACACTTTCTGCCTGGGCGTTGGCGCTATTTCCTGGAGGTCCAAAAATCAACCCATGGTATCTCTATCAAGTTCTGAAGCTGAGTACAAAGCACTCTCTGACTTTTGCAAGGAAGGTCTTTGGCTCCGGAATGTCTTGTGTGAACTCCAGCTACATGAAACTTCTCCGGTTCCCATATACGTTGACAACAAAGGAGCGGAATACTTAGCAAGAAACCCCAAGCACCATTCCTGGACAAAGCATATTGACACGCACCATCATTTCTTGGTGAATGTATTGCTGGGGCCATTTTTAGGGTTCACCATGTTGGTACCAAAGACATGCTTGCAAATATGCTAACCAAGCCGCTGAATTGTGTCCTCCTGCAAGCACATCAACAACTATTTGGTCTCAGAGGTGATGGTTAGCAAGGGGGGGTGTTGGTGTATATCCATATCTCCATATTTCCACATCTTCTTCTGTCTATTTCTATATCTTATATTATTCCTGTTTTCTATATGACTCTAATCTCTCTCATATTTCTCTTTTTATCCTCTCCTCTATGTGTCTCATTATTTCATTTTTTTTCTACGTAACACACTGAACATATCAACACTCTCCCCACTCAATCTCTAGACTTGCGCTATCTCTTTCCTTCACACTGAACATTCATTGAACTCTCACAATGTCACACTACGCGTGAAATACAATTGTAGTGTCTGTACCTGAGGACAGAGCTTGAGAAAAGTAGAAGGACTTCTTTCCTCATCCTTCTACTTGAGTTCTCATCTCTGTTATTTCTCAGGTAAGATTTATCTTTCATTTCATCTCATTCTCACAATATATGTTTCCTTTTACTCATGAAAATCATCCTTCTAATTTACTCCTCATCTCTGTTATTCCTCAGCTCAACAACTTCAGCCCCCATTTCATCAGTCCCTGTACCCTCACAACCATCCTATTCCGGTCCTTGATGTTGTTTCCACTGTTATGGGGCTGAAACAGCCCCTTTGAATCTCAATCCCCTGTCTGGTTGTCCCTCACGACCAGCCCAGTTACTCCGATGACCTCACACACAGCCCTGGCCCCTCATATGGGCCAGGTGGAACCCAGGACTCACCCGTGTTTGGCCTAAATCTCACAGGGGGGTGTAGCCAGCAGACATGCCACCCCCCCTATTTCTCTCAAATCCCTGAATGTGGAGGTCAAATCTCCCTACCAGGGCCCTGGGGTTGTTTTCATATGCAGGTGGGCTGGGGGGTCATCAAATCCCCCTCAGTAAATGGGGGGGGGAGATGGCCCCTCCTTGGTTGGGAGGTGATCAGGTCCCCCCCCACCGCTGGTTGCCTTGTTTCAACTGGCCTGGTTGCTTTTTCCCCTCCCTTGCGGTGATAGAGGTGAGGGAATGGGGGAAGGCAGTCTTGCTCCCCCCACTGCCGCCGCAATTGAGTTGGTTGCAGTGGCCCTGGAACCAATCGGGGTGGAGGGACTCCAAATGAGTACCTCTGCCCTCCTAAAACATCCTTGCACAGGCAATTGGGCCCAGAAATGGGCCAAACGCAAGAAAAAGGGGCCCCCCAGGCTGCAACACAGGCAACAGCCCCAACAGGCCTTCCCAGCCTAAACACCTAAATTGACTACTTTGGAGGGCCAGCCCAGCTGGCCGAGTCTGTCCAAAATGAACCTTGGGCCCAATAATGCCCATAAAAGCCCATTTGGTAGCAGTTGCCAATCCATCCCAATGGGCCTGTGATGGCACATGTACAAAATGACTTATTTCATGTGTTTTGAGGCCAGTTTCTCCAAATCTGTGACATCCACACAGGCCCGTATGGTCTGTGTGATTGTCCATTGGGCTGTAGAGGCCCATATGTTCATCCCATTTGGATTACAACTATACGTAGCAAACACATGAGTGCATACATATTTTAACATGAGGCCCCCCTTGAATAGACAAATCTTGCCCCAGGGGATGCTCAAGGCTTCCCCTGAGGGTTCTTCCTTCTCTGGTGAGGAAAAGTGAGATACAGTTACATGAGGCATTTCTTCTGGTTGGAAAAAGGTTTTTTCTTGCATGCTCAGCCCTTCATAAATTGATGTGTAGTGCAGATAAGATCTGTTGATGGCACATTTACCAAATGACTTATTTCATCCATTTTGAGGCCAGTTTTCCCAAATCTGTGACATCCAAGCAGGCCCGTATGGTCTGTGTGATTTTCCAATGGGCTGTAGAGTACCATACATTCATCTAATTTGGATTAAAACTATACGTAGCACGCAAGTGAGTGCATACATATTTTAACAAGAGGCCCAACTTGAATAGACAAATCCAGCCCCAGGGGGTGCTCAAGGCTTCCCCTGAGGGTTCTCCCTTCTCTGGTGAGGAACAGTGAGATAAAGTTACATGAGGCATTTATTGTTTTTGGAAAAAGGTTTTACAGGGGTTTCATGCATGCTCAGCCCTTCATAAATTGCTGTGTGGTGCAGAGAAGATCTATTGCTCAGAATCAATGGGGTTTTTTTTAGTTCTACTTGATTCTACCTACATTTATTTCTGTGCATTACTGGTGGTTTGTTTGTTTCTGGTTAAGAATGGTTTAACCTCCTCCTGCTTATATTGTTCCTGTATACTACTGCACAGCATCCTGTATGTATATTTGATTCATGTTTGTTTGGTTCTGGTTAAGACTGGTCTCACTTCCTCCTGTTCAATTCTTCACAGCCTCCTGTATGTATATTTGTATTTTTGTTTGGCTCTGCTTGAGACCTGTTTCACTTACTCCTGCATATCTTGCTCCTGTATACTCCTGCACAGCCTCCTGTATGTATATTTGCATGTTTTTTTGGTTCTTGTTGTGGCTGGTTTCACTTCCTCTTGCATATATTGCTTGTGTATTCTGGATTAGGTGACAGGATCTGACTGGTTGCACTGCCTCCTGTATCTGTATTGCTGTATCCTGGGTATGGGGAATGGATCTGAACTAGTAGCACTGCCTCCTATACCTGTATTTATGTATTCTGGCTGAGGTGACAGGATCTGAACTGGTTGAAATGCCTCCTGTATCTGTATTTCTGTATTCTGGATGAGTTGACAGGATCTGCACTGGTTGTACTGCCTCTTGTATCTGTATTTATGTATTCTGGATGAGGTGACAGGGTTTGTACTGATTCTGGTTTTGAGGGTAAGCCGCACTGGTATTTACTTCAGGATTTACAAGGTATGCCTCTATGCCTTCCACAGAGCTGTGACACCTGGTTGGTTATAAGTTTGCAACAGTTGAAGGTTTCTTGGATGGTATCTTCTAATCCATGAGGGATAGGGGGATACTTTGGCTGAGTGAATATAAGTTATTTTTGATTTTTAATCCATTTCTGAGGTTAATCTGAGGATTTAAATAGTTTATATACTATAAAAGTGAGTCTGATGGCTATAGGACAGGTCTGGAGAACCAAAATGCTAAATTTTGCTCCTGACCAAAATGTAGCATCCTGTATGTACAAACACACATCCTCTCCAGCCTCTATTTTCTAACTATTGACTTATCCCCCACCCTTTTACCTTGCAATATCCCCTTTTTCTGGTGGATGCCAAGGACATCTCCCCATGACGCCATTATTTCACTTGTGGATGCCAAGCAAATTGAAACCAAAAATAAGGTTGTTTCATGTTTGAATTTTTGCATAATTGAAAATGATGCTAACTCTATGTCTGAAATGAAGGTTCATGACAGTTCATGTGGGTCCAAATGCAGCCTTAGGCCCTTTTAAAGCCCACACAAAGTGTTTTTTACTGTCATAATTTTCAGGATGGTATACAGCACTTTTGAAGCATCATATTGTTGGTGTTTGTTTTCCACCCATCCACATCTTGGAAAATGACACTTGATGATGCTTTCTAAGTTTTCAGATCTCCCATTTTCCAAAAACCCAAATGATGCAAGATTTAGGGCTGGACCAAAATCTGGTGTCATGTATAAATATAAACATCTTCTCAAGCCTCTATCTGCTCATCTATTGACTTATCCCTCCATTTTCCCTTTAAATTACCTTATTTCTGGTTGATGCTGAACAAATATCACCTCAAAACCATGTGTCACTTGTGGAACCAGAAAAATTTGATCCAAGAATAATGTTTTGTTGTTTTTTATTTTGTGCAAAATAAATTATGATGCCAAACTTTTTTAAAAAATGATGGTATACAATGCTTTTTGTGGGCCCAAAAAAGGCCTTTTCATTTTAGGAGAGGCACCCAGCTTCTATGGGGGATGATTAAGGCTAGGGCATCCAGAAAATCTTGATCTTTCAATAAGAATTTGTTTTTTGGAGTGTTCAGGAAATCAGAGCTAAATTTATAAATCTGTAAACTGTAACATTACAATATGATGAATTAAATATAATGGAACCCATAGCTATGAAAAAAATCAAGAAACTAAGAAAAACAAGAATCAATGGTAAGTAAATCTCCTGAGAGATCCAAAGTACTGCTGCACCTGATTTGTACTTGAGCTAATTACTGCAGCTCAGAAAACCCCTACCCACAAAGCCTACTCCTGCTGAGATAGTCACCAATGTTCATGGTCACAACTCTAGGAGCTGAGGTCAGATTTAACTCAACTCTCTATAGCTTCCCTCTATTTCCCTCAATAAATATGTTCATTCCTCCCTCCAACCATCCTTACTATTTCTGGTCACTCAAAATCAAAACCCAAAAAACAAATGTTGAACCATTGATCATGGTCATGGATTCCAGGAGGAGCTAAGGCTAGCCTTCATGGAGGTACCAATGTGAATCTAACCTTATCCAATGTCAAATATCTGGTTATTAATTCTATTTTCCTTTCCTATCTTTTAATAAATCCATGTTTTATATTTTTTGATTGAAATAATTCAATAAGACTCTCAGTCCAATTTGTTAGTCCTGAAAAAACTCCTGCCTTTGACCCATCTACCTCAGTCTGAAATGAGTGTGACACAAAAAGAAAAATAAACAAAAGTGAATTCTGCTTACTACCTCCTGGATATGCAAGTGAATTTCTAACTTTTTAAACTCATTATTTACTATAAAAAATTGAATTACCATCTAATAAGAAAACAAACTTGCCTCTAGACTTAGTATCCTTGCACTTTCCATTCTCAGCTTAACCCCATCCCTGGAACTTAGCCTGTCCAACCTGGTAATTCAAGCCATCTAGGATTACATGCGGCATAATGCCTGAATAATTTAGTTTTAATAGCCACTAATTGCTAGGATCTAATAAAATCTCAGTTTTGGATCCTCAATTTTTCTGTTTTTATTTTACTGTCTAAAACCAGAAACATTAATATCTGGACCAGTTTACGTTGACATACAGGAAGGGAACTGGGGTTTAAGAAGGATGGATTGATTTTGTGATTAGTAAGAGAAAACATTAAATTCAGCTCAAGGCACAAGATGCAGAATGAGAGCTGATCCTGATTGTTTTTGACTGGGTCTTGGAAGGATGTCTGACTGGATTTGGCTGGGTGTTTGATTGCAGTCAGGGTCTGCTAGAAAAAAGTTCTGTGGTCTAAGGGACAGTTGGAAGTCCTTGTTTTTCTATCTTCTACCTTGTTAGGTGTTGAATAATCTCTGTCTTCCTTCCTTTTTGCAGAGTTTTAGAGGAATTGATGTTGTTTGTTTGTTTGTTCAATTGGATTGTATTTTTTTTGTTTGTTCAAAGGTCTGGCTTTTTCTGGTATTTTTTGGTCTGGTCAATGATGGTTTATTCTGAGGATTAGTTGGATTTGAGGAGAATTACATGCCTCAAGGTTTCCCAATGGGGTCACTTGGGTGAAGTTGGATGGAAGTGAATACACTCTGTGGAAACTAAAGGGAGAAATCCTCTAAAGTTTGTCCTTGATTTGGAAGTTATTGGTCACCAGTGTCTGTAAGGAGTTGGGCATGCCTTTGACAAGGGAATAGAGAGATTCAATAAATAAAAAGAGGATGATTTAATTCCATTCCTCCCCAAACCAGTGGTCTGCTGATGATGGTTCATATCTACAACTTGGATTTGGGTACAAGGTTTATGAACCTCCTCCTCAACCCTAACCCTGATATATCAACAACTAAGAACATAACCTAAGTCCACCCCTCTACAACCCTAGCCACCCACCTGCCTCTATGCCTATCCAGTTTTTTCCTTCTCATGAAGCCACCTCCCTGCCCCCTACTTGGAGCCCCCACACCTGTTTGTATCCACCTGACACATGCCTTTGGTTTTTTCACCCGTATAGCCCTTCGCCACCATCCCTTGCCTATGTCCCCCAAACTAGCTACTCCCCAAAGCCAGCCAGATTTGATTCATTATTGGTTTGCTTCATTGGCATAGTCATTTCTGAGATGGCTGCGCACAAGATGCTGAGCCAGCTGCGCAACTCATGCTGAGGGCAGCGTGCTCAAGAAGATGAGAGTGCACCTGCAACACAGTTCTTGGTTGCAATTCTATAAAACACCATCACAACGCACAACTGCCACAAGTTGTCCCATTGTGATAACTACAGCTATGGTTCCGTGGAAGAAAACAGCTTTTGCAAACAACCCAAGTTATCCCATGGGGTATCCCAGGACTATTGTGGAAATTCAGTTGCGCAGGAAAAACATAACCTAAGTTTTTAGTTTTTTTTAATGATATTTCAACAAGATCCACTAAATAAACAGCCACTATTGTTCATTCTCACACCTTTTCCACCCCCTTTCAATTAACTCATTTATTTTTCTTTCCAATGCGCCATGTATCACTCAGAATCATCCATTTTGTGCTAAGTGCTTTGATCTATGACAGCATCACAGTATCTTTCATTATTCTGTTCCCTTCATTCATTGTGTAATTGAGCTCCTAGTTCCATCAGGTTGTATCTAGTCATCCACCCACTGATGTAGATTACCTTATTAGGACGTGTAGTCTGCCTGTGGATTTTTTCCTCAGTTAGTTATTTTCATAAAATCTTGCATCTTGCTGAGATTGAGTCTCCACATTGAGCTTTGTCTTGGCTTTCCTTTATTGGAACCCTTTCCTTACTCTTACCTATTATTTCAACTTACAGTTTTGACTTTGCAGTTGGATTTCAGTAAGGCTTTCCATACTTGGTATTTCCCTTGCAGCAAGTTTCTCCCATTTTGGCTCCCACCCACCTAGACTTCCCTATAGTATGTGGGGTGGCTATGTGACAAGTTCTCTGTCTTGACAGCTTGCAAGTTGTGGAATTCCAAATCTAATACTTGGTTTTAATAATATACTGCTTCAAGAGCTAATAATTTTGGATTGAAATATAGATTCACATTTATCTTCAATGCCCCATATTTCCATTTTCAAGAGAACTATCCTCTTGTGAAAAAATTTACCAGGAATACAAAATCGTGTGCCTTCCAGCAGGTGTAGCACCAGGGATTGTGAGTGAAGCCTGTTTGGCATGTGTTGGGGTTTCAGTGTCAAAATTCAAAATGATTCCTTAAATTTATCAGACCATTCAAGCATTATATTGATGGAACACATAAATTGAATTGAAAGGTTTTTCATAAGAGGAAAAAATTGGAATTTTAGTATTTATTTATAAGGCCATATTATTTTACCACTGTTGAGTAATTTTGATCAGAGCGGTTTTATGTGGATATTCATTTTCATTGGTATAAATCATCAATCTGTAATTATATCATATATATAGGGGGAAAAAAACTTCTAATTACTTATTGAATAATCTTTATTTATTTTTTTAATCCTGAAAGGAGGAAATTTATCAAAGTGGCAAATTTGAAAATGGTTTTAGTTTTATTTATTTATTTAAAAATTTATTTTTGTTGAGGAAATTTTGGTTTTTCCTCCTGATTATATTGAATTTTTTGCTTGCATGGGCCTTTTTGAAAAAAAAGAAAACACAAAAAATTATAATTGAAGATTATTAACTAATTTTTGTTTATTTAATTTTTCTTTGGAACCAACAAATAATGACCAACATTGAATATAAGTTTGAACATTGTTATATCTCACAAATAGAACCTTTTTTGGGTAAATATTTTTTTTTGAACTAGTTAGATTTAATGTTGTGCTGGACTAGCTGATCAAAAAAATTAAAAAAAATTAAATTCAACATTAAATTTTCTTTCAATTTTAATTTTAAATTCCTTTCAATTTTCATGTTTTCTCATCCATTTCAAGTTCAGTTTATTATTTTTTTTATGAGATCAATTTTTGATTTTTACTTATTTTTCTCAATTTTTCTCAATTTTTCTTATTTTTATTTTCTGTTTTTAACTTTTTTCTTTCAATTTTAATTTTTTTTAAATCATTCCATTTTATTCAAGGGGTTCCTTTGTTTCACACAACCAATATTTTTTTTCAATTAACTTCAAAGCTCCGTGGCCATATGAACTTTTTTTGTAGTTCAATTTTCACACATTGAAAACTGAGTTATTATAGAAAAATCAGGAGAAAAAGATGATTCTTTTGAAAATATTATTTAGAATCTATTCCAAAATTTATTATCAATTTTTAATTTCTCTCCAGAGATAGCTTTTATCACAATTAGAAGAACCACAATTTTTTAATGGCAGGTTTTAAAAAAATATCCCAATTTTAAAAATAAAATTAAAAATAAAGAAAAATCCACTTATTTCAAATCAGAAATTTCAGATTTACTGCAAAATAAATGGATTTTTCAAAAAATGACTACAAATTTTCATGCAACATCCAACAGATTCCAGTCTAAACCATCCAGAAC
Source organism: Puccinia polysora (assembly GCA_025617555.3). Lineage (NCBI taxonomy): Eukaryota > Fungi > Basidiomycota > Pucciniomycetes > Pucciniales > Pucciniaceae > Puccinia > Puccinia polysora. The sequence continues at coordinate 35,890,185 of CM062614.1, forward strand.
TGGCTTCCCACTTCCTTCCATCTCAAACCTTGTTTGATATACCATCCCTCTGCTCTTCATCTTGCCATTGATACTTCCCCCTTCCAACCTAATGAATATACAAATCATTCTTAATCTTGAAATTGAAACTTGTTTCCTCCATCTCAATCAGAATTATCAATTTCTTTGACTTGAGCTCATAAATTAATCTCTCTTCTGCTGTCCTAATGTCCCTTGGGAAACCAACCCTTGCAAATTTGCACAGAGAAACTCCTCAAGGATCTCAAAATCCAACATTTCAACAACACTCAAAGCCTTTAACCCAACTTTGGGGTTGAATGAAGTCTACTTCTCTAATTATCTGCCAAAATACTGTTCCAGTAAGGTAATTAATAAATTTTCTTTGCCTAAATACTGTTCCACTTGATTTATCTCAGAAAGAGCTTTCTCAAAAATTAATAATAACCACAACTTGCAACACCTTGAAAGACAAACCCTCAATTCCCTATTTTTTTTGATGTTATGATTTAAAACTTTTCATACTCTGCTTGATTTCAATAAAAGAACAACAGGAAAGTATAGAAACTACACGATTTCATTCTTTAATCCAATACTCCAAGGTGATAATATATACATATGAGATGATACCTATTGATTTTTTGCTTTTAATGCACTATATGAAATACAATTGGATACCCCGCTAAAAACAACCCTTCATGTATACCACCCAAATCAAAAATTCTGGAAAAAGCTAAATTCAAAAAATGAATCCCTCCACTGTGGAAAAAAGAGGTGAATACCCCTGAAATTGTCCCAATATTTGAAAGTTATTGGGCCCTTGCATCTGTAAGGAGCTGAGCTCTGTGTTGGTCATTTATAAACACAAACAGAAGGAGAACCTGCCATCAAAACTTGACTAGAATGATCAGCAGTGGGCAGTTGTGAAATCTGCAGCACAATAGTTTCAAAAAGAAAATTACCCCTAGTTGCCTACACCGGAAAAGAAAAATTATTGTCTCAGCAGTTCTGTGGGTGCAAGTTCTTCAGCACAATAGCCAGGCTGAGCTGGCAATTTGCCTTTTGGAGATCAATACCTCTATTTTTGTCTTTTGCGTATCAATAAGCTGTAGTCTGGCCTGTTGCAGAACAATGGTTGTGGTCAATAACTAGCTCCCTCCGCAATTATGGATTTTGGAGCAAAGAATGCAGAAGCAAGTGATTGAAACTATGTAGTAGGTATTGAAGAAATTACTATGATGTATCCTTTGAGATTTCAGAAATTATGTAATTGTTGATACAATCAAACACTAGAGTCAAAGAGGAGGCATGTGGACCAACAGGAATCCATAAGGAAGATTGATGGGAGATATTTTGTGATTCTTTATGCAGGACTGAAGGGGATCTGCTAAAGGAGTTCATCAGGTATCTTTATTTAGCACTGCATTGGGGCAAATGCACTTGTAGTTAATTTGATATTACAAGAATATCAATCAATATTATTTATGCAGACAGATCAACTAGGAGGATCAGGGCTGATAGTGAGCTGGGTTTTTGCACAATGCATTAGGGAGGATTTGTGGGGGAAATTCATTCTTTGTATTCTTCTTTCTTCTGGAGTTATATTTTTGGGTTTTATATTATAGGGCATTGTTTCTTAATTGAGGTTTTATCTTATGGTATCATTGGAGAAAATCAAGGAGTTTTTAAAATGTGTATGTTATTGTTGGAGTGTCTTTTGTGAGCTGTGTCTTAAAGTATTTTTTCTGAGGAGAAAATTGGATTCAAAGGGGAAGAGTAGTCCAGTGCAGAGCTTTTTGGGCGGTCTTTGTTTGTTTATTATCATTATTTCATCACATGTTAGTCAAGGGAAGTGTCTGTCACCAGGACCAAATTGGGGTCTCTGGCTGACCAGTGAAATCAAGTCACTATTTGTGGCCACTTTTGTCCTCTGTAAGTATCAAAATATTCATCATGAAATCAAATTGATTGATTCAATTTTTTGAAATGCTGTACACAAGATTTCTTGTGGGTTTCACCTTTATTGAAAATGAAAGTCAAAAGGATTTCACTGCTGCTGGAAATGAGAATCAACCTGATTTCATTGTTTTGGAAATTGAAAATCAACTGTTTTTCCCAAATCATGAAATTTGAATTCTGAAATTGTGAAAAATATAATAATACAAGAGTATTTTCCAAAAAAAAAAACAATTTTTTGAAAAATGTCATATTTTTTACAGCAAAATTGATTTGTGTGTTCCTCAAAGGAATTTTTTTAGTTGACTGAATTGAAAAAATTAAAAGAATTTTTTGATTTGTGCTATTCTCACTTGTAAAAGAGTCACCATTATGATCTCATAAAGCTCCACCTCCTCTACAAACAGTTAGGATTTTTTGTCCAGGCCAAGATTGAAGCCTCATAAAGAGTCTATTTAATGAATGTGAAAATTTGGGTGTGGGGAAATCTGGGATCCCTGTGTGAAATGAAATTGGTCCTAATTTTTTTCTAACAAAAAATAAATAAATAAACAGAGAAAAAAAATAAAGCAGGCTATAGCAATGGATGTAACCCTTGGAATTCAATTCAATTGAATGTAACAATCCTTTGACCAAAGTGTCCCCAGGTTTCACTGCAAGCTCACAAGGAAATCACTTCAAATCAACTCACAGGTAACTTAAATGTTTTATTGATGAAGTTTATTTTGCAGAACAGGCTTTCATTTAAATTTGGAAGAAATTATTTCATGTAAAAAACATGGATACCTCTGCCAGAAGTGCAGCATTCAAAATGATATCTCAGCAAATTTTTCACATGGAGGGTTGACACAAATCCAAGTTGGCACTCACTACCAGTAATGGGGAGAAGAATTATACTAGGATAAAACAAGAATACCAGGCTGAAACTTCTGGCAGAAACAAAATGTGGGACTCCAACACAATTAGCACCAACTAAAATTTCAACAAAATCCTCTACAAATGTTGAGGCATGTGGTGTTAAATTACCATTTCTAAGATAAATCCTATTTCCCCTCCTTCTCCCATCATAGATGGAGTTTCTGTGTTCCTTTTTCTTCATATCAATCAACTTTCTGCATGACATTTCCTAATGTGTTTTACCCACAACAATCATCTATTTTAAATATCTTTCTCCTTTCAGGATTTATTGAATTCTTTCTAAATACTCACCTGAGAAGCTGTGTTAGTTGACTTTTTTTTGCATGCATTCTTTAATACACTCTTTTTAGTTAGTTGGATTTTCATGCTCAAATTTGGATATTCCTTGCAGGGATTTTTTTTTCAAATGATTCTCTTGAATCATCACCTAAAAACCTCGGCTATTTCTGCCACTAAAACCATTCTGGTTGTAACCTATGTTACAAGGCTACCAATCTATCTAAAAAGGCTACATGCTTGGATTTTAAGTCAAAGACTTATATAACCATTTGTAAAAATTCAAAGTGCATCTCTCAAGCAGATTCATGCCCTTTCTTGCCAACATGAATCTTTTGCTTTGAGCCTATTTGACTACAAATAACACACAGGAAGGAATGAAAATTGAGCATGGCATGTCCACAGCCCAAAAACATCAATCTTATCATTAACAAAAGCCCACACATTGCATGGTTTCCTTAATTTACTCATTTGCCCATGTGAACCAATGTCTCCAGCATGAAAAGGCCAACTAATATTGACCAGAGCACCTCCCCAACACTCTTTTTTTGAAAATATTTTAGACTTACAAAGCCACATTTATTTCATACAAGAAATGTGTTTCTTATAAAAAGAGTGAAGGTACTTTACAGACTAAGAGTTGTGTGTATTTCATATACATGAGAGGGTGGGCAGAGGAGTCACTACACTGTTAAGTGGTTTTAGTTTCACTGTTGCCAGTTCAGTGGTGTGTACTCCCATATAGTAAGGCAGGCATGAGAATTTGGGCTGGCAGGAACCAAGTGTGGTCCAGCAAACTTTAGCCCCACAACCAAGGTTCAATTACACAACACCGGTATATGTAAACCACTGAAACCACAGCTAACTCAATGTTTCAAAAACCACACCTTGTCCATTAATTACTAATTACATGGCTTGATGCATAGGGCAACCAGCCCCTGGCCTCACTTGTGGTCCAGGCAGGACTCCGCTCTCAAAAGCTCACCAGGGGGGGGGTGTAACCAGCAGACATTGTTAAAATGTGGATGCACTCAGGTAATGTGCATAGGAGTGTGTAATCCAAATGGGATGCAAAAATGTGCCTCCACCGCCCATTGGACATCACGTGGGCCATGTGGGACTATGTGGGTGTTATTGGTTTTGGGCATTTGGGCGCAAAAACACGTTTTTATGGTCATTTGGGACACGGGCCCTCACGGGCCCGCTAGGGTGGATGGGCCACCCAAGCCAGATGGGCTTATTTGGGCATAAAAGGGCCCAAGCTTTATTATGGACATACTTGGCCAGACGGTGTGGTGCTCTTTTATGGAAGCGAGTCGGAAAAGGGCTGCAGGAGGCACGCTCAGCAATAGCGGCGGGCTCAGCAGTGGCGGAACACTCAGCAATGGGTAGGGCCTTGCCGCAGCTAGATGCGCTGCGGGCTCAGCAGCGGGAGGGTCAGGCTCAGCACCTGGAGATGGAAGACGGACAGATCGCGTGGATTGCGGATTGGACGGATTGCGTGGATTGGAAAGCTTGCGCGGATCGGAAGGATTGCACGGATTGGAAGGCTTGCGCGGATCAAGTGGATTGCCCATTGCAAGACGCGCGGGTTGGATCACACAGGTACTCCCCGGATACCTGGAATGGGTTGTTAGGTGGACGCGCACGGGCAGGCGAACTGGGCGTACTTCAATATTGAGGGGCATGGGTGATGGGGCAAGGGATGGAGGGGTAGGATTGGGCTAGGGTTCTGTGCTTAGGGGTTTTGTTTTATCATTCTTGCTTAATTGCAGTTGTACTTAGGTTAGGGTTGAGAGGGAGGACTTAAATACTTCACTCCCAACTCCAGGTTGTAGGGAGGGATATCACTTTTTATCATTGGACTATCACTTTTTATGGCATCAGATTGGATTGGATTGGAAAGGAAGGAATTCATTCTATTATCACTCAATCCCTCCCTCTCTGTCTCTCTCTCTCTGTCTCTCTCTTGACTGGCTGCATCCATTCTCCTTACAGACGCTGTGGTGACCAATCCGGGACACCACGGAAAAAAAAAAAAAAAAAAAAAAAAAAAAAAAAAAAAGAATTTCAGTTGTAACCCTATGGTTACCTTCATTTTCCCCCATCTCTCAACTCCTCCCTGTCCTAGCGGTCTAGGGCAGGCCTCTTGCCTGTCTCTCCGCTTTGCTTCCCTCTTCCTATGTTCAATTCCCACTTGTTGCGCTCGCGGTCCTGACTTTTGGCAACGCGAGCAATTGTCAAACCACTTTTGACAATCCCATCTACTCACCACCCCCTCCGACTCCCATCCAATCTCAACCCATCCCTTCGATTCACTTGATCGATCTGACTTTTCTTCATCCAATCTACCCAATCACTTCCACCTACCCCCCCGGAGGAGGATGTCTGTTTCCCAAGCTTGGATCCTCACCCATCAATCCTCAACAACCTCGACCAAAACCTCTCAATTACCACATCCCATCCTTCCTCAATCATCCGCCCTCAAATCCGCAGCCATTGATCCCGTCGCTTTTGCTCATCATTCCACCCAACGACATGTCACCATGGAGGCTCGAATGTTGGCAACTCATCATGACCCTTGCTCCTTTAACTTTAACGCTCTCAAAGAATTTGCTCGGTCCAAGAGAGAGTCACTAGAAGTGATCAAGAATCGTTGTAGGATGTCCGTCAACCCATACTCATCCCATCCTCCTCCCCATTGGATCCTAAGATCTAGCGAGACTCCCATCAAGCCCCCTCGTTCTCATTCCACCGACGATCCCGGTCAAATTCGTGATGATGATGATGATGAGGATGCACCTCATCATGACGACGCTGACGACAACCATTGTCAACACCCGCGACCGCTGTCGCGGGTGTCCATCTTGTTCCCCGCGGTCATTCTCGACACGGGCGACATCTCTCTTTCTCTCATGTAATTTTTTTTTTTTTCACACCTATTTTTAAATCTCTCTTGTACATAGTATACAGGGCCTTATGTCTATAAAAGGAGGGGCTCTCCCCTGCCTTTTGATCCCATCATCAGGAGAGCATCAGAGAATCCAATCCATCCAATAAGACCTTCACCGTAATCAACTTATCTGTGGGCATCCTTCCCCACCTATCTGAGCCATTTATCCGGGTATATCTACGATTGCCCCTTGATCCCTTGAGCCTCCATACTCAAACTCTGGCCCTTGTGACCTTGATCCTTATCACCAACCAATAGCCTTGCTGGTTGAAGAAGAATTCCTGTCTGTCTGAATTCTTGAGTGTGTTATACCACTCTGATCCCTTTTTCCGACCATACTGGTCTTGATGTCTCCTTGATCATCTTTCTGGAGCCAATCACGTTTGATTGAAGAGGTTTTATTAAGCTTAAAACCTGGAGTGTTATACCTCCCTTCTTCTTTAAGGTTAAATTTTGCCACGCTATTCTTGAGTCCCTTGAGAAGTGTTGGGATATTCTTGCTCGAATTCGTTATTGATTTGCTTCTAGAGCTTCACAAACAAATTGCTTTTGTTTTGTTCAGCCTCCCACAGTTATCTGGTACCCTTCAAGCGCTTGATTGCCGAGAGTTGGGCAGGTTCATTGAGAACCTGGAGGTTGGTTGGGATTGAGTTGATCTTTCCTAATCAGCTGCTGACGACCAGAGTTATTAGCTTGTGGGCGTTGTTACTTACAACTTCCTTGTTCTATTGAACTCTGAACAAACCTTGACTTATTTGTTCAAGTCTTTACCTGCACCATCTTGCCTCAGATAGTGTTGTTTCCATAGCTACCGACAACTCTTATCCTCTTCCCTTAGTTTGATTTCTCATCCATAAGGTTCTGGACCTTGATTCCGGTTACATTTAAATATTATTGTAACTCCTAGGAGGGCAGCCTAAACAGCACCTTTCCCCTCCACAGAACTTCCACGGCTTAGCACCGTTTGGAGTCCTACAACGCTTTGATCAATAACTTCTGGAACTTGAGGACAACTTCAGGGGTATTTGCCCTTTGGTTTCCACAATGGGCTGGCCCGCCAAAGTATTTAATTCTCACAATTTGGGCTTGGGGCGGCCCATTGGGGCCGCCAACCCTGTTGCCGCCCGCTAGGGGCCGCTGCCCGTGTTGGGGCCCGCTCGGGGCCGCTGCCCCCGTCGCGGTCCGTTTGGGGCCGCCTGTGTTCCTTGGTACGGCCCACGCGGGGCCCGACGGCCCGCGCAGGGCTGTTGCACGGCCAAGGGATCCCGCGCAGTGGAATTCTGCGCAGGCCCGGCTGGTTGTGCTTGGTGAACAGCGCCACGGAGCCGGGGCTTGTGGCCCCAGCTTGCTCCCCCTCCCCTCGCTTGCTGTCGCAAGGGGGATGGGGGCAAGCTGGCTGGGTTGAACCAGCCAGCGACCGGCCGCGACAATGCGGTTGGTCAGGGCAGGGGGGACCTGACCACCCCCTTGACCAAGGAGGTGGCGGCGCCAGTCGCAAGCTTAGCAACCGGCAGGTGGGGGGGAATTCATCACCCCTCCACCATTGAGCGGTTGAGGAAACCAAGCAAAGGGGCGCTCTCCCCCCCCCTTTACTGAGGGGGAGGAGCAATGGGCCTGGGGGGACCTGATCACCTCCCAGGCCAACCTTCTTGACAACGCCCTGGGGGTATCAACCCCCAGGGCCCCTGGTGAGGAGATTTGACTTCCCCCACCAGGGATTTGAGAGAAAGAGGGGGGGGACAGAATGTCCGCTGGTCACCCCCCCCACGTGAGTCTGAGACCAGACCCAGGTGTGCCCTGGGTCCCACCTGGCCCATTTCAGGGGCCAGGGATTGGCTGCATGAGGCAACCATCCTGTAAACAACGTAATGAGGTCATCATGGCTGGTTGTAACGGACAACCAGCCAAGGGGATTGAACAGTTAAGGGGCTGGTTCAGCCCCATTGAGGTGGAAACACCAGAAATAACCAGAATAGGCTGGTTGAAAGGGTACAGGGACTGATGCCATGTGGGCTGATGTAGTCCAAACCAAGTAACAAGGCCAGTAGAGCCTGTAGAGCTCTTTTGGGGCGGAAAATTTGCCTTTTGGCTTGTTTTATCATGGGCTCACAAGGGGCCAATCTTTTGTACTTAAAGAGCTCTTCTCCCTGCTGCTTTTCATCCATTCATTCATCATTCCAATCAAATTCATCCAACATATTGCCCCATTGTGAGAGCCCCATTAAACCAATATTGACACCCAGTGTCTAGCATTTCTTTTGCTTTAAATACTGCTCATTTGCCTAAGCTAATTTCTGGCCATAACTCTAACAGACATGCCAACCCCCATCCCCCTCCTTAAAACTGGCTCCTGAGGTGGTCAAATCCCCCACAGCCCATTGCTCCTCCCCCTTGGTAAAAGGGGGGGGAGATGGCCCCTGTATGATGGTAGGGTGATCAAGTCCCCACCACCGCTGGTTGCCTGGTTGCAACAAGCCTGGTCCCTCTTGTCCCTGCCACCCTTGCAATGATGGAGGGGAACAAAGCTCCCCCCACAGTTGCGTCTATTGAACTGCGGCGGCATACCTTGGTTGCAGATGCTACCCCCTGGCTGCATACCTTGGTTGCGGCTGCTACCCCGTGGCCGCATACCTTGGTCGGGGCCCACCACCTCTGGTTGCCTTGTTGCAACCAGCCTGGTCCCTCTTGTACCTCCCAAACTCTCCATGATAGAGGGATGGGGAGGAAGAAAGCTCCCCCGCAACCAGCGGACAAGCCGCCCCCCCTCCCCCTTCCTTAAAACTGATTCCCTGGGGGGGGGTGATGAAATCCCCCTCCAGGGGCGCTGGGGGTTGATGGCCCCAGGGCACTGCTTTGATTTTGGGGTGAGTGGTGGTCAAATCCCCAACAGCCCATCACTCCTCCCCCTTGGTGACAGGGGGGGGGGGAAGATGGACCCTATCTGGTGGTAGGGTGATCAAGTCCCCACCACCACTGGTTGCCTTGTTCCAACCAGCCTTGTCCCTCCTTTCCCTCCCACCCTTGAAATGATGGAGGGATGGGGGGATGGGGGGAACAAAGCTCCCCCCACAGTTGCAGTTATTGGGCCGCGGCCACATACCTTGGTCATGGCTGCGTACCTTGGTTGCGGCTGCTACCCCGCAGCCAAAACAACCAGCCGGGGTGGTGGGACTCCATTTGGAGTCTCTCTTCCGCCCATGACTGCCCCAGGCGGGACATCGGACCCCACAGCGGGCCAGAAACAAGGAAAATTGGCCACGTGTGGGCCGCAACACAGGCAACAGTCAGAGCGGGCCGGCCCAACCCAAAAATGAGGAATGACTTTTTTCCAGGCCTTCCCAAAAGGTCAGAAATGTCCACAATACAGAAGGGGGATGGAAATGGCCCCTTGGCCCCATTTTGTTGGCATGGCCCATCCAGTCCAGGGGGCCTTTGAGGGCCCATGTCCAAAATGACTTATTTCACATGTCTTTCAGCCATTTTTTCCAAATCAGTGACATCCAAACAGGCCTGCATGATCTGTGTGATTATCAAATTGGCTGTAGAGGCTCATATGTAAATACCCTTTGAATTACACTCATACATGTTACACACATAAGTGCTGATAGGCAGTAAAAAAAACTGTTTCACCAAAATGGTTGTGTTCAGATGCATGCCTCCAAACACAAGCATTTTGGTGCAACATTTTTTTTTGTGATTCTTTGAAAAGAAAAAAAATCTGTTGCACAAAAATTCTTGTGTTTGGATATGTGACTCCCAACACAAGCATTTTGGTCCAACAGGTTTTTTTTGCAATTCTTTGCTTAAAAAAAATCTATTGCACCAAAAAACTAGTGTTTGGAGGCATTCCTCCAAACACAAGCATTTTGTTGCAATGTTTTTTTTTTCAAATTCTTTAGTTTCAAAAATAGAAATCTTATCTCATCAACTCAGATACGTTTACCATAACCTTCAAATCTCATTCTGAACTCAAATAACTTGGACCACCATCAGCAAATCAGAGAAAACCTTATCCACTCACCCGAATTGCTCAATTACCCAGATTCTCATCTCTTCCTTCATAAATAAACGGCGCAAAAAACCTGCAGCCTCATTAGATTACTCTTTGCTACTTTTGTCTGATTTTTTTTCCGATTTTTTTCCCATCTTTTTCTTTCTTTTATCTTCCTTTTTCCATTGCACCTGCCCTAAGACCCATTCCTACTCTTATTTTTTACTCTAAAAATTAACAGATTAACAGTCAAAGATAGTTATAACTTTGGTTGTCCACATGAATTCCATGATATGAGGTGTTTACCAATCAGGGTCATGTACGCTGTGTGAGACCGCCGTGTGTCCAGGCAATTTCAGAAACATTGCAACCAAAATGCTTGTGTTTGGAGGCATGCATCCAAACACAAGAATTTTGGTGCAACAGTTATTTTTGTGATTCTTTGAAAAGAAAAAAAAATCTGTTGCACCAAAATTTTTTTGTTCAGATGCATGCCTCCAAACAAAAGCATTTTGGGTCAATGTTTTTTTTTTGCAATTCTTTAAAAAAAATTATTGCACCAAAATGCTTGTGTTTGAATGCATGCCTCCAAAAACAAGCATTTTAGTGCATTTTTTTTTCAATTATTTAATTGCAAAAAAAAACCTTGCACCAAAATGCTTGTTTTTAGACAAATGCATCCAAACACAAGCATAAAGAATTGCAAAAAAAAACTGTTGCACCAAAATGCTTGTGTTTGGAGGCATGCATCCAAACACAAGAATTTTGATGCAACAGATTTCTTTTTCTTTTTACAGAATGGAAAAAATAACTATTGCACCAAAATGGTTGTGTTTGGAGGAATGCATCCAAACACAAGCATTTTGTTGCAACAGATTTTTTTTGAAAGGATTGCAAAAAAATCTGTTGCACCAAAATGCTTTTGAACTGAGGGCCAAGTAGCCACCCCCACCAGATCAATAATCAGGGGAATTTTTTTTCCTTTTCTTCAATAAAATTGTCAATACTATTTACAACTTATTTTATTAGAAAAAACAAATGAAAAAGTTTTGAAAAAAGATAAAAGGAGCTGGGAAATCACCATTGCCAAGCAAACAGAAGGGGTACAAGACTTTCAAAACTGACTGGGGGATTGAAAAGACATGCCTTTGACTTCAACATCAATCAAGTCCCATTGACCAAACAGATTGATTACCATAGATTTAGCTGCCGGAACCTTGGCTAGTAGAACTGAGAAGGTTGCAAGTGAGAGGGATCAAAGAGCAGTGAGCAAGGGGGAGGGGGATGGAGCAAGTGAGGGGGAAAAAGGGATTGAGGGGGGTTCCAACAGCTTGGCATTGTCTGAGTGGAACTTGGAGGTATGCCAAGAGCTGCAGGGCAACTGGATGGGGAAATTAAGCCCGCTGGGAACACACCCAAGCACGCTGGGCACCGTTTCAAGCAGGAATTTGGAGTGTGACCAGACAAGCTTGCATTACCATACATCCTAACAAAAGCATTTTGGTGCAGCAGTCTCTTAAAATTTTTTTTTGAAAAATCCCCCAAAAAAACCATTGTAACAAAATCCTTGTTTTTGGATGCATGCCTCCAAACACAAGCCTTTTGGTGCAATTTTTTTTTAAAGCGGGATTCAAAAAAAAAACTGTTGCACCAAAATCCTTGTGTTTGGATGCATGCCTCCAAACACAAGCATTTTGGTGCAATTGTTTTTTTGGGGGGGGATTGTTTAATTTGTATTTTTTCTGAAATGCTGAACCTTTTTCACTGGCTGAAGCTAGTAAACTATTGGTTTAAGGCCTGGCAATCAGGCTGTTACAATTGATGACGCCTACCACACTTCCAAAGCCCCCCACTCTGTCAACACCCAGCTCCTCAGCTGCTAATCAAGGTTGAATGTCAATCTATTTGTTGGCAGCCAAGAAAATGGTTGACTTGGGATCAAGACCCAGGAGTTCCAGTGTATCAATTTCTGAAATTTGAAGCAGTGTGATTCCACAGAAGATCACCCAGACTGTTTCCCTGACACCCCAAAAAGTGTTCCTGGGATTCATAGTGTGCAATACCATTGGTGAAAAAAGAAGAATAACTTGATGCAACATCAATTATGTTTTTCTGTTGTGTTTTGCAAGAATTGAGTATCATTTTTTCTTTTCTCTGTTGATGGAAATAATTGTAATATGAAATACAATTAATTCAAAAAACCAAATTTGAAGCACAGTTGAAAGGCAGGAAACAACCAGTTGAAATAAAAACAACAGACCTGTGAAATTTGAAAAACAGCAATGAGAATGTATTTGTGAAAAATTACAGTTGGTTTCCTAGATCTCCAAGTTCAATCAGAATTCCGCTGTGTGCCTATCTTTTTAAAATTTTCAAAAAAAAATCAAGATTCATTGGAATTCACTTGTCACTATTTGTTAGAATTTTTGATCACCGGTTTTATGGGTGGGGCATTTCAGGATACAATATTTTGATTTGGTATGTTTTATATATCATTGCTTCCAAGGTGAATGCCAAGCAAGTTTCAGTTTCATTAATGTGTAAGCTCAAGTGAATTCTAGTTTCTGCATTTGGGAATTACCAGTGACATCCATTTTTCACCATGGTGAATAACATGTGAATTCTATTTTTTGTTTTCAATGTAAGCTTTGGTGAAGTCAAGATACTTCATTAGTGAATGGAAATTTCTGGTGAAGGTAGTCAAGGGGTCAGAAAATGCTACTAGATGGTGACATGGAGTCACTGGCTGGCAAGAGACTCCAATTTGGCCCTTTTGTGTATTACATGGAGGCAGGTTTAGTGTGATATTTGGCGTGCATTGGGTATTTTAACTCAAAGGACTACACAATTATTGGGTACCAGAGTGGATTTTTTGCTGAAATTTTAGTGGATAACACAATTGATTTTCACATGTTTGGGGGTCTTGCCAGGAAAGGACTTCATTTTTTTAAATACCACATCACCCAGGGCGTGATTTTGAGATTCTTTTAACTATTTTTCTTAAAATTTATTTCTTCAATGATTATTGGCAACTTTCAAGCTTTATTGTGTGTAAATTCCCCCCCTAAACTTTGACTGGAGGTGGAAAGCAGAAGTTATAAACCATCTCTGTGACAGACAACAAGTTGCGTGGGTCCTCCTCCAAGGGCAGCCACTGGGGGGCAATTGAACTAAAAGTTTCTGGATGAGAATCCAAAGGGGAGTGGGGCTAATATCCAACCAAGGGACTACCATACGGTTAAATGTTTCCTGGAGGATGTACATTGGTTTCTTCAAAAGTTTGAAAACACTTATAAGAGCCAAGGATAAAACAATGTGGAATGGGTTTGGAAAATTTTAAAGGATGTGTATGATATGGAGGGGTATCAGGAGAGTGATTGGGTGAATTTGAAGAGGGAAAGAGTTTGGAAATGGGGACCAAGGGAGCACAGTTTCTGGGAGGTAGATCTCAAGAGGCTTGAATCCAAGACAGCAAAGGCGGGAGGAGTATTTCCAAGTATTTTTTTCAATGTGCAATTTTCCTCATTTGATTAGATAATAAATTACCTTTTTCACAAAGAGATCTTGTAAGAACATACAGCTTTGGTCAAAAGAACCTTTTTGCAGAACCCGAGTGCAGAGCTACAAGGGGGTGTCCATAGGAAGCTTTAGAACAGCCAATTAATTCAGAGAATGCAGTGAAAAGGAGTATCCCCCCTCCCAGATATGAAGGAAATTTCAGTTCCAAATGTGGGCAAATTGGAAATTGAAGAGCTAATGGAGGAGGACCAAAAGAAGCTGGAGAAGGAGGAGGTTCAAGTAAATGGGTAAAAGGGCCAGTAAAACAAAACCAAACTGTAGAAATGACAGAGATTTTAAATGAAATTTGTATCTTCCTGCAGAAGGCCACAGGAAAGCCAGTTTCTGCAACCTTGGAACGGCCAGAGGCAACTGTAACCCAGGAATCTTGGAAGGACAAAAAGCCCCTTTTTTATTGTTACTATTTTTGGGAGGATGGGCAACTGAATAGATTGTGGAAGTACCTGAGGATCAACTATAAGAACAATTTAGTGTGGACCAAGGCGAGGGATTTATTTTTTCCATCTGGAGAACCAATACAATACCTGCAGGACAAACCCTCACAAAAAGACCTAGTTCATGCAGCGGCAGAGGATGAAGTAGGTAACAACTTTGGCAGGGTGGGAATTTCCCTTTTCTTGGGAACCCCTGCATTTTGCAGCAGAATTTAGGACAGTTAGGTCTGACAAGTGGACAATCAACATTGAAAATCCATCTCTTTCAAAGGTCCCAGAGCCGGCAGTGGGGGTTAAATTTTGAGGTTCTTGTAGAAGGGCAGGAAAGTAGCGCAGTGAACTTGGGAAACAGATAAACTGGTTTGGTGACCAATTTGGGACACTTCAGAAAAAGGGAAAATTTATTTGAATTGTTTTTACATATAATCTTTCATATAAATCCCATCAAAAAAAAAAGTTTTTTTTCCACTCTCATTTTTAGTTAACTCTTTTAATTAGTCTGCAGGGCTTCTTGCCCATAAAAGGAGGGGCTCTCCCCTGCCTTTTTGCTTATCTATCATCTACCATCTATCAATCATCCTATCCATCTATCATGCATTGATCACCATCATCTGATCATCATCTAAGCAATAAATCTGTGGGGCCCTTCCCTTTATCCAAGCCCTTCATCCTTCTTATCCTGGGTATATCTATAACTGCACCTTGATCTTTGAGCCTCCATAATCAAATATTTTATACCTCCTTGTGACCTTATCCCTTATCACCAACAAATAGCCTTGCTGGTTGAAGAAGAATTCATTTGATCAAATTCTTGAGTGTGTTATACCACTATTTGATGCTTTTTTTTGAACATAATGGTCTTTATCATTCTTTTATTTTGATTCAAGAACCATTCCCATTTGACTGAGAGGTTCCTTTAAGCTGGAAACCTGGAGTTTTAAATCTCCCTTTATTTCTTTAAATTTTAATTCCTCCACAGTATTCTTGAGTCCCTTGAGAAGGGTGGGGTCATTCCTGTTCAAAATTGTTACTGTGTTGCTTCCAGAGCTTCATAAACCAAATTGCTTTTTTTTTACAGCCACCCACAGTTATCTGGTACCCTTCAAGTGGTTGATTGCGGAGAGCTGGGAAAGGTAATTAAGAACCTGGAGGTTGGTTGTGATTTATTAGATCTTTTCTAATCTTCTGGTGACAACCAGTGCTATTAGCTTTTGGGCATTGTTACTTGAAACTGCCTTGTTCTATTGAACTCTGAAAAAAACTTAAATTATTTTGTTAAATTCTTTTCCCACACCATCTTGCCTCAGATACTGTTGTTCCATCTCTACCAAATACTATGAAACTCATCCATTCCATTGATTCCTTATTTACAAGGTTCTGGATCTTGATTCTGGTTGCATTTAAATGGTTTTGTAATGCTCAGGAGGGCTGCCTAAACAGTACCTTTCCCCTCCACAGAACTTCCCGCAGCTCAGCACTATTTGAAGCCTTAAATTTGGTCCCCTGGGCTGGGATTGAACCAGCAACCTAGGGATTTAAAGTCCCATCAAGTTTGGAATTGACTTTGAAATCCAATTCTTTTTCTTTTTTTTTTATTTCCCTTTTCTCAGATCTGAACTGTGGAGGCAACTTATCCTAAAATTAAGTCCTCCCAATTGGGCACCATTTGGGAAAGGTAATTGTCGTTTTTTTTTGTGAAAAGCTACTCTTGCCACACTTGTGAGCCACTTTTAAAATATACTCTTTGGATCCTCTGGGAACTCTGTTATCCAAAATGGCATCTTTTGGTATCCTGAGATGGTCAATATAAAGCCTCAGAAAAAGAACTTAGGGTTCAATGGGGTAAATTTGGAACAGTCCTTGGACTCTACCATATGGCTGCTGAAGTGGACAGGGCAAGTGAATACAATATGGCCTACTAGTCACAATTATTTATTGGGTGATGATAAACTCACTGCTCCAACCATTTGGTAGTTTTTTAGGGCCCTACACAGCCCATTTGAGCCTTGGGGGCACATAGATAACTATAAAGGGCCGTTCCAGACACGTGAAACCCCCCGGGCCTTGTATAGGAGACACTTACCCCCGGTAAATGGCAATTTTGACCCGTGTACCCCCGTACAAGGCTCAAATGCGCCTTTTTTGGGGTGCAAAACCCCCCCAAAGTTGTGCCAGAATTTTGGGCACCCCAGTTACTTGTGATTTTTCTTTTGAAGTTTTTAGTTTAGGGCCAGTCCAGTTACTTGTGTTTTTTTGGGTATTTTTACTTTAGGGCTAGTCCATTGGACAGTTTGAGTCTTTTTTGTTTTTTTATTTATTTATTTAATTATTTTTTTTAACCAAAAAATGAACATTTTTGATTTTTTGGTTGATTTCTGTTTTTTTGGAAATTTTATTTAGTTGATGGGTTACGTTAGTACCCTTTCATTCCTTTTTTGTTTTTTTTTGGCTCACCATGGCCCGGTGGCATGTGGGATTCCACACAGCTACATTCAAGCCATGTGGAGTTCTACATGGCTGGAATGTATCCATGCGGCATCCCACACAAGCCGGGACCGTGGTGTGTGGGCCACATGGTTCTTTGAGCCATGGGGACATGGACACGGCTTGAATGTGGTTGTGTGGCGTGCCACAAGGCTAATTTTGACTTGTGTCTATGACTTAATGGGCCCTGAATTTAACATTACCCTTTTTTATCTCCTCTGATGAAGTCATGGAAGTAATCAATTATTTCAATGGATATGAATCCCATAATTGGACGCTTCTAAGAGAAGCAATGTTTCCATATTGGGCTGAAATAGATGTAGCTTGCTTTAATTTGCAGGATTTAGATTCTCTTTTCTCTCAGTGGATCTCAAACGGTGGTATCTCTTCAGCCTCTGACTATCAGTCTTTTAAGAAGTCAAGGGATCCAATCCAATATTATCTTATCAAAAAGAATCACATTGATACGGTGGTCAAAGTTTGAGTTTGATTTTTTCAATTTTTTTTGCTAGGAGCGCAGGAAACAATTGAAGATGAATTAGTCAAGTCTAGATCAATGACCACCACCAGGGATAATTGATTCAATTTCCCTATTTTCCTGGTCCTTTGGAATGCTGTGGATAAATTCATGAAAGTTCAAACTGATTTAACTTTGGAAAAACTTATAACAACTGAACCAGTCCATTCTCCTTCCTTCAAATAATCAAACAAAATTATGAATAAAATGGAGGCAAATCACAGGCCAAAATTTAATCACCAGTCTAACAAGGAAAATTCCACTATCAATGAGATCACTGAGCTACACCAAGCTTTTGAGAACAAAATTGATGAAAATATTTCTTCTCTTGCTAATCCCAAAACTTCTAACTCTGTTCCTAAATCCACTCAGGTATGCTACTAATGTCATAGGGGAGGTCATGGAAATGGTCAATGCCTTGAAATTCAGAAGGATAAAGTTTAAAAGTTGGTGGAGCAGAAGGGGAACAGTTTCTTTCTTTGTAATGGTGCTCTGATCCCTTTTGATTCATCTTTTCCTATCCATCATGTGGTGGCCTCTTATCACCCACCACCTCCTATGAAGGCATCCTTGGCTTCTTTGGATTTTTGATCTTCTTGTGGTAATCTTCAAACTTTGTGCCCTAAAGCCATCTCTTCCTCCAGTCTTGGTGGGGCTTATCAATCTGATCCAGCTAGGAAACATCATGAGGAACCTTAAACTCATAAGGGCCCTTCCTTGCCAACTTCAATTCTTCAAAAAACTGTTAAAATTCAATAATCACCTGAGCCTCCTTTCTCTGATGTAGAGAAGACATGGAGGTGGAAAAGCAGCCACTCTTGGAAATTTTCCAAGATAAATCTGATCCTACTCCTTCATCTAAATCACATCAACCTTCCAATCCAAGCTTAGTTCCTGCTTCACCTTAGCTTCCTCCCTCCACCAAGCCCAAAGTTTGGTTTCAGAGGCAAATTACAAAGGACCACCCCAATGCTGTGGAAGGAGTATTCAAGGAAATTTCATATCTCAAAATTCCTGATCTATCTGTGGCTGAACTACAGTCAATATCTCCATCTGTTGCTGAAGGAATGAAGAAATGGGTCTCTTGTTGACGTGTGGAGATTGGTCCTGAAAAATTGAAGGTTTACTCTGGTACTGTGATAGAGGACTCTAGTGGAACAAATCCCTCCTCAGAATCCAACATCTTCTCCTGTGCTATTGTTTTTCTTCCTTGTTATATAGGCGATTCAGCTAAAACTGTTTATCATCTTGTGGATTCTGGATCTCAGCTCAACTTAATTTTGGATGCTATGGCCTGCCAACCCAAACTCAGTCCTAGGGTCAGCTTCAATTCTGAGTTTTATGGGATAGGAAAAAAATCTTGTGAATTTTTTGGTATGGCTGAAGATTTCCTGGTTAGAATTGGTCGGAATATAAATGGAACTTTTAATTTTTGGAACACGGGTTTGGAAGGCCCTATGATCTTGGGCCAACTGTTCTTAATGGATTTTGGTGATACCCTGATGTTTTCTGATCAAGTTGGGGGGAAAATTCTTTTCCATGATGCTGCTGGTAGAAAGATTGAAGTTCCTCTCTGTTCTTTGGATTCTGGTTGTTGGGAAAGAGATTTCCCTGGTCGTACTTCTAAACCATCTTGAAAGGGGAAGCAGAAGGATAATTCCAATCCCTCTGATTTTTCATGAGAATAGTTGATCCTACCAACAGTTTTAGTTCTTCCCAGCCTCAGACTTCAACTCAAGGGTCAACTCTAATACCTGAGGCTTATTCCTCTTTTTCTCATCATTTTCTTCTGGTCTGGAAAGTATTAAAAATCAAAAACATGTTAAAAGAGAAAATTCCAAAAATATTTCTTCTTTCTCTGGACCTGTTGTTTCTCCTTTTCCTTGTACTCTTAGGTCTGATCAATCTTCTCTCAGTTCTGGCTTGAATCTCCAAAATGAGTATAAAATACATTCTGATCTCAATTCTATTTTTGGAGGCTTTGGTATGGAGGAATATGGGCTTCAGTGAAGGCAATTTGGGGTAAAAGTAAGTCCTCCCAATTGAGAACTGCTAGGGGAATCTTCTACCTTCATTTTTGAAACCCTACCATGTGCCACACATGTGAGAAAAGTGTTATCTCCTGGTTCTACCTTTATGGAAAAGGCACCCTTCAAGGACATTGCGCAACATAGGACTTGGAAAATGGTGGAACTTGGTCTTATTCAAGTCTCACAGGTCAATTCTTGGAGGAAACAAGAACTTCTCTCTTCCGCTAATAATTATAAGCCAGTCACAAAAAGGTCCAAAAAGTCAACCAGCCTATGCCTCTCAACCTCAATCCTCCTCTCATTTTTCCTCTCTTATCTTGTGATCCTTAATCTGGTCCATCTAAATCTTTTACTGGTACCTTTCTCCCCAATGTTTGGGTCACAGAACAACATCTGAAAGTGGTAAAATTTGGTCCAGATGGATGGTTTCTGCCTGATGAGTTAAATTTGAACAAAAATGTCTTATCTCTAAGGGAAAAATTTATTTCTTTCTGTGAAGAAGAGAGGGATCTCTTGAAAGAATCCTATGGTCTTCCCTACATCAACCCTGTAGTTGAACATGATCCTTGGAAAAAGAAAAATATCCCAATCCCTGCTGCTAAAGTTGAAAAATTTATAAATTTGGTTTGCAAACAAGTTTGTACTGTTCTTTATGAAAACTCCATTTCCAGTCATTCCATACCTGTCTTCTGTGTCCTCAAGAGTAATTTTGAACTTAGAATAGTTCATGATCTTCAACCTCTTAAAAAAGTTACTATTAAAGACTCTGATATACCTCCTGCTACTGAATAATTTGTTAAATCTTTCTCTGGGAGAGCTTGATATGGCATAGTGGAAATTATGGGTGATTATGAAAAACAATCCTTAAATCCTATCTCTTGTCCTCTCACTACCTTTGATACTCCTCTTTATTGATTCCAAGTAACTCAATTGCCTCAAGGTGCCACCAATTTGGTTGCAGTCTATCAGGCTCAGATGATGTGGATCCTCCGGAATGAGATCCCTGATCATTATAGAATCTTTATTGACAATGGTGGAATTAAAGGTCCAGTTTCTGGATTTGATAAAAAGCTCTTATCTTGGAATCCAGGAATTTTTTGATTCATCTGGGAGTATGCTACTACTTTGGAAAGGATCCTGTTTCAAATCAAGGAGTCTGGACTTACTGTCTCTGGATCCAACTTGGCTTCTTGTGTCCCTGCTCTGGAAATTGTTGGTCATTTGGTCTGCAAGATAGGAAGAAGGATGGCGCCAGCCAATTTTAACAAGATCATCTTTTTACCCACTCCAACCAATCCTACTGAAGTTAGAGTATTTCCAGGTGTTGTGACTTATGTTCAAATCTTTATACCATCTTTATCTAAAATCTGTGCAACCTTGCATTGTCTAACCAGGAAAGATGCTGAATGTATTTGGACCCAAGATTGCAAACATGCGTTCCAGTTTCTCAAAAAAATTGTTGTTAAAGACATAGTTTTGAAAAAGATCTCTTATGGACCTTGAGCTGGAAAGATCAAGCTGGCTGTTGATTATAGTTATCAGGCTTTTGGGGCTGTACTTACTCAGGTAGATGAAAATGGTTTGGAACTTCCTTCTCTCTATTAATCTTTGTTATTTTCAGATGTAGAATCCAGATACTTTCAACCAAAACTGGAACTCTGTGGTGTGGCTTGAATGATGAAGAAGCTCCAAACCATTCTCTGGTGTTAACCTTGCAAATTAAAATTCAATTATCAATCCATCATTGAAATGATCAATGCTCCCAGCCTCCCAAATTATCCTATGACTTGTTGGGTGGCCTTTATCCAGCTTTTCTCTTTTGATATTTTTGACAGGCCTGGAAAATCTTTCAACATGCCTGATGTTTTATCTCAAAGTCCTCTTGGAGATGAGGAATCTGATTTTGGAATGGATTTTGATGAAGAAGAGACTTGAATACAACCTGTCTTCTCCTTCTCCTCTCAATATTATTCTGGCATTCAACAAGGATTCTGGCTTAAATTAGAGAAGTAGCTTTTAATGCTTGAAAAACATCCTGATCTATCTGCTAAAGGATTTTTATCTCTTAAAAAAAATTCCTCTGATTTCTTTTATACAAGGCTCTAGGATTATGAAAATAGTAAATCCTTGTGCTATTATTGTTGTTACTATCCCTTCTAAACAAGATTCTATCCTTGAAAGTCTCCAGGAAGGTCTTGGTCATTGTGGGGAAACCAAAACTTATAAAAGATTATCCAAAGAATTTTGGTGGCCATCTCTGAAGAAATCTGTCTCTCAATGGTGAAAGAGCTGTTAAGTGTTTCAAAAACATGATCTTAGGCATCCAGCTAAAATTTCGTATCCTACAAGGTATTCCACTGTCTTTCGAAGGATTTCTATGGATGTGGTTCATATTAAGGCAGGTGGTGATAAGTACCTCATTGAGGCTAGAGATTATTTTTCTGGATGTGTTGAATCAAAGTTTCTTAGGAATCTTAGCTCTTAATCAGTTGCAGTTTTCCTTTGTTATACTTTGACAATGCTTTACGACTTGGATCAATCTTACTTTACTGATGGTGACTCTGAATTTGGTGGAAATCTAGCTGAAATGATCCAATCTCTTCGTGGAAAACATAGAGTTACTAACCCTTATTATCCTGAAGGCCAAGGCATATTGGAGCAAGGCCATGCTCATTTGAAGGATGCACTTGTTAAACTGGCTGGTTAAAGTGGCAATAGTTGTTTCAAATTCCTTCCTCTTGTTCTCTTCTCTTATTGAATCTCAACCAAAAAGACTACTGGCTACTCACCTTTTGAAATTAGCTTTGGTCAAAGAGAAGTTCTTCCTTTCTATCTGGAAATGGAATCATTCTTGGGTATCTCAAGGGAAGAGGTGTCCTCAACCACTGATCTATTAGTTTCTAGATCCAAGAAGCCGGAGCAAAGTGAAGATTTTTGTGATGAATCTTATCAGAATATGATGGAATCAAGAGAAAAATTGGCTCAGTATTGGGAAGTTAAGCACTTAAATCAAATCAGAAATTCCAGAAACCCTGGTAATCTAGTTTTAGCTTGCAAGAAATCCTTGGAGACCCAGTGGGGAAAGCTCTTCTTGAATTTCTGGAATGGTCCTTATTGAGTGGTTCTCCAAGTTAGAGGTGGATATTATGTTTTTGAAGAGCTGGATGGGACCCAGTTGGCCATAAGGCTCTTTGCTGATCAATTCAAGAAATTTCATTGTTGCGGAGGCAAATTATCTCAGAATTAATTGCTCCCAATTGTGTACCACTAGGGTCATTTGCTGCGTTTTTGTTGTGAAACTCTACTTTATGCCACATGTGGGAGTGCCTCAGATGCCTTCTTCATTTTATCTCTGCCACTTCCAGGGCTCTTTTATATGGATCAAGATATTTTCAGCTCTTCAATCAATCTCAAGATCAAGAAATGGCCATTCTTCAGTCTCAATTTCTTTGTATTCCTTCTTTTCTTAATATCTTCAAAATTGAGATTCAGACTAGGGAAATTCTGTAAGTTGGGGAGAGATGTGGTGACCAATATGGGACACTTCAGAAAAATGGAAAATTTATTTAAATTTTTTTTCCATATAATCTTTCATCTAACTTCCATCAAAAAAAAAATGTTTTTTTTCTGCTCTCATTTTCAGTTCTCTCTTGTAATTAGTCTGCAGGGCCTTTTGCCCATAAGAGGAGGGGCTCTCCCCTGAATTTTTGCTGATCTATCATCTACCATCTATAAATTATTGTATCCATTCATCATGCATTGATCACCATCATATCAATATCATCTAAGCAATAAATCCATGGGGCCCTACCCCCTTATCCAAGCCCTTCATCATCCTTATCCTGGGTATCTCTATGATTACCCCTAGATCTTTGAGCCTCCATTACCAAATTTTTGATACTTCCTCTGTGACCTTATCCATTATCACCAACAAATAGCCTTGCTGGTTGAAGAAGAATTCATTTGATTGAATTCTTGAGTGTGTTATACCACTCTTTGATCCTTTGTTTTGACCATACTGGTCTTGATCATTCTTTGATTATCATTCTGGAAACAGTCACATTTGACTGAGAGGTTTCTTTAATCTTTAAAACTGGATTTTTAAACCTATCTTTATTTCTTTAAAGTTGAAATTTGCCAACAATATTCTTGAGTCCCTTGTGAAGAGTTGGGTGATTCTTTTTCAAAATTGTTACTGCTTTGCTTCTAGAGCTTTATAAACCAATTTTTTTTTGTACAGACACCCACAACTATTTGGTACCCTTAAAGCTCTTGATTTTGGAGAGTTTGGCAAGGTCATTAAGAACCTGGATGATTTTTGGGATTGAATTGATCTTTCATAATCTTCTCCTGACAAACAGAGCTTTTAGCCTGTGGGCCTTGTTACTTAAAACTCCCTTGTTCTATTGAACTCTGAACAAAGCTGAACTTATTTTGTTCAAGTCTTTTCCCACACCATCTTGCCTCAGATAGTGGATTCCCATCACTAGACTACAGGACGGAAATTTGGATTGTTATGGACAAGCATGGGGGGCTCCAAGTAGGTTTTGCGCGGGCCATGAGAAAGAAAAACCAGGTGGATGTGAAGACGCAAGGGTTGGGAATGCATCTGGGGGGCTACAGGAAGGCGCAGGGGGATCCAAGTAGGGGGTGGCGGGCGCCATGAGAAGGAAAAACTTGATAGATGTAGGGGTGCAAGTGTTGGGGGAGGAGTATAGGGTTGGGTTAGGGATTCTGTTTGTCGCTGGGTTTTATTGTTGCTTGTACTTAGGTTTGGGTTAGGGGGAAAGGTAAAATACCTTTCTCCCACCTCTGTGTTATGAGAGGGGAATAACATACCTCCATCAAAGGAAGGAAGGAAGGAATATAATTTCTATTGCTCTCTCTACCTCTCTCTAGGGGCACATCCTACTCCTTACAGACACTATGACCAATAAATTCTGGCTTGGGGAAAAATTCAGGGGAGTATCTCCCTCTTGTTTCCACAGCAGGCTCAGCATTTGGGGTGCACATGGGTTCAGAAGCAGCAGCAGCTGCGTGCCCAGCACTGGATGTGGCAGGGTTTGCAATTGGCTCCAAAGGAAAGCATCAAGAAATGAAGCTGATCTGTCCAAGTTTGGGGATACAGATAGTTCACAGAAGTAGGAGCGGGGCAGTTATGCAGGCTATGCATGGATTGGGACTCACGCAAGCGTGGATTGATCCGCAGATACAGGGAATTCAGGGAAACACTTTGGAAGGGTGCGGAAAGTTGGGGGTGCTCCAGGTTGGACGCAAAAAATGGATTTTTCATTAGAAGGACAAACCAGGTTACACAATGTTAGGTGGATGTTGCGGATGGAAGAAGGGACAGGGGAAAGGATGCAGCCTGGGGTTTCTGTTCTTGGTTTTCTTGTTATTTATACTTGATTATTGAACCTGTAATTAGGTTAGGATTGAGAGGGAGGATTCAAAACTCACTCAAAACTCCTGGATTTTGTCACGCTTTGCACTTAGGGATTATTGTCTTCATCACTTCAACATGCCCTCTCCTCAGTACCATCTACCTCAGTCTAAAAGCGTGACACAAAGAAAAGCACAACATCAATAGTGCAATCCGCTATTTCCTCTGGCTTGCGCTGACCTTCCAATCTCGGCGACCAACTCAGTATATACTTGCAAACTTCGCGGTTAACTCCATACCGGTCGGCCATCCATTATGAGATCCAATCTCCTTCCCTGGCCAATCAACAGCCTCGGAATTCCATCTTTGGTCATGCATTGTTTGTTAGTTTGCATCTACGTCTAACTAAGCCATCACTACTGTACAGTTTGCAATTGGACTAGTCTCTACCCTGCATACACTATTACCTCTCATTTGCATTACCTTCAACGTCACTCGCTCCTGTCCCAATTTGTCATACAATTGTACGCTCAGATTCTATTTTCTTGCACTTACGCTATGACCTCGGATCTATACCACTGCTTCATTTCCTATCCTGTTCCTGTCATTCATTGCCTCACCGCTTCAACTGTAGTTAGCTCATCACCAGGTTGTATCTAGTCACTTCGGATTACCTTATAAGGGCTATCCCCTTGCCTGATGATTGTCTCCTCAGTTAGTTAATTTCATACGTTCTCACATTTTACTACAACCTAGTTATCACATTGGACTCAGGTTGAGTTTCCTTCTTTGGAATACATTCCATTCCTCTCACCGTTTGTTGAGTGGCATAACCAAGTTTGCACTTTGCAACTGAGTCTTGCTATTTGCATTTGCCCTTGCACTTGGCATTCCTTTGCGCTCACAATCATCTAAGAATTGCCCTATAGTACGTGGGGTGGTCGTGTGACAGTAAATTAACTAACTCAACTCATCTATTGTAGCCTGCCAACCTATAGTAGACTTCTTTTTTTTTTCTTGATGTCACGTACTTGCTCAACCGGGAACGCTTCCCTCGCCCCTTACAATGATGAGATCCATTGGATAGGGAGAACCAGCGCTCCTTGGGCCCAACAACCCTTAGATCCAGTTCCTCCTTCTAAATCGCCATCTGTTGAACCCCTCGATGATCCTTGGGCTCCTCCACGGGATGCTCTGACAGACCCTCTTGCGGAATTTGCAGACTCCGACCATTCTTCCAATGAAACCTTGACTGGTGGTAGACCAGGGGTTTTCACTACTGCTCCCAAGCCCGAAGCTCCGACCCTGCTTTGAACATTGATCCAGGCCCTCACTAATGGTGCCCAGCAATCTAGTCCAAGTACTCCAAGCTTTTGCACTCTGGGCATGAAACAACCCAATCACTTTACGGGAGAAAACCCTAATAAGCTTAGATCCTACCTACAGTCTTGTAAAATCATCTTTTCAAACAACTCCAACAACTTCCCCCCCGATAAACATTAAGTTATGTATGCTTCGTCCTTCTTAGGAGGTAGAGCCTTGCAGTGGTTCAAACCGTACCTCAAAATTTTGTCCAACGACAGTCCCACTTGTATTCTCCACAACTGGGACAGGTTTGAGCAACAACTGTTCACCCTGTTTTGCGATCCCAACAAAGTTTGAAATGCCAAATACAAACTTAATAGTTTAGTTATGAAGGAGAATAGTAGAGCTTCTGTTTATATTTCTCATTTTCAAACCTTGCAGTCTTGCATCCAGTGGAACAAGGCCACTCTTCTATTCCATTTCCAAAAGGGTCTACCAGCACGCTTAATTGAACAGCTTGCAGTTGGGGGTCATAAGACAACCTTGCTTCAGCAGCTAATTGATTGAGTGATTGAGATTGATAATGGCTATCATGACAAGAATTGCTCTTGGCAAAACGACCATGGACCGTCCACCTCGGCTCCAAGGATGGACAACTCCTCAAAGCAAAACACAAGGAACCCAAAACAATCCAAACCAACCCCAACTTTGAACTCCAACTCAAAAGGGAAAACCGTTGCCAAAACTCCAAAGTTCTTGGACAAAGAAACCGGGATGCTTTGAAACAAGGAACGGCTACAAAGGGAAAAGAACTGGATGTGTATGTATTGTGGGGGAAAACATGATGTCGACAGCTGTGCAAAGCGGTTAGCGTGTGAAGCGGCTAAGCAGTCAAAAAATTAGCTTGTAGTTTTTCTGATACTTGCAAGGAAAACTACACATTATCTAAATCACCGCGAGTAAATCTTTGCACTTGCAAGTCACTAGGTGCTCCGAGTTTAAGATTTATCCTATTCCATTCCAATAACACTCCTTATCAAGTATTACTTGATTCCGGCGCTAATGTTTCCTTCATCAGTGAATCTTTTGCCACTTCCAAAAATCTTACGCGTTCTGAGATTGATAAATTTCCTATCTATTTAGTAAGTAGTGCAACTGAACCGTCTTATTGGGTTTCCCAAAAGGCAAAATGGACCTTTGCATTCTCCAATTTCCCCAGCTTCAAATGGGATTTATTTGTCTTGGCTATACCTGGAATGGATGATACCATTCTAGGCCATGATTTCCTAGTTTACTGGGATCCGTATGTGAATTGGAAAGAAGGAGTAATTAACCTTCAAACCTTGCACCCCCAGAACGCTAAACTTTCAGTCAATCAGTAATTAAACAGCCTACCTGACCCTGTCATTGAGTTGGATGACACTTTTCCGCCAGGAGATTTGCAATATCCTGACCTTTGTTCCCAAATTCCCTCTTCAGATTTAGGAGTTATTTCTTACCTATCCAGCTTACCTCTTTGCTGTTCCTTCAAAGAGAAACAGAAACCAACCAAAAGGTGTATTTTGAGCTCCCTAATCCTCTCGCACCATGCAAGCACCTCAAACCCGGTGCTCAAAGATGAAGAGATTGAAGATTTAGATATCATTCAAGAGTCTTTACCTTTGGTTTATCATGACTTTACTGAATTCTTTTCAGCTTCAAAAGCAGATGAACTGCCTCCATCCCGTCCTTATGATCAAAAGATCAAACTTACTGGCCCACCTCTGGCACCAGGACCAGTTTACTCTCTCTCAACACAAGAATAAATTGCGCTTCAAGACTACATTGCGGAAAATGTAGCAAAAGGATTTCTTCGACCAAGCAATTCAAATACCATTTCACCTGTCCTATTTGTTCCAAAGAAGGACGGCGGATTTTGCCTTTGTGTTGAATACAGGAAACTGAACCAGGTAACCCCGGAAGAATGCCCATCCAGTACCGCCTATGTCACATCTCCTCACCCTCTTCCATGGAGCTACTTATTTCTCAAAGTAAGACCTTCGAGGTGCCTATAACCTAATTTGCATTAAGGAAGGTCATGAGTATTTAACTGCAATGAGAACCCAGTTCAGCAGTTATGAGTATACTGTCATGCCTTTTGGCCTCTGTAACGCTCCTTCCACTTTTCAACATTTTGTCAACAACATTTTCTCCAATCTTGTAGGTAAATATCTTGTGGTATATCTCAATGATATACTGGTCTACTCGAGGAACCTTGAAGATCACATTGCACATGTGCAAGAGGTGCTGCAGCAACTTCGCAAGAATGACCTGTTTGCGAAATCCTCTAAGTGCAAGTTCCATTCCTCTTCTCTTCATTTTCTAGGGGTCGTAGTCTTGCAGCAAGGACTATCAATGGACCCAGCCAAAAGTGAACACATATTGGACTGGCCCCCAACTTCTTCTGTTAAATACTTTCAAGTTTTCCTTGGTTTCAGTAATTTCTATAGAAGGTTTATTGCGCGTTACGCCAAAAAAACCGTAAATCTTACTAACCTTCTTCAAAAAGACACTCCTTTTGTTTTTACCAAACAAGCTGCTTTGGAGTTCAAAGCTCTGAAGGAAGTGTTCACCACTGCTCCGATACTCGCTCACTTCAACGAGCTAGCTTACACTATTTTCAAAACAGACGCAAGAAACTATGCCATTGCAGGAGTAATCTCGCAGTTTTCTTCCTTGACTTCTCTCTTTCATCCCATAGCTTTTGAGTCTTGCAAGTTGCTTGCTGCAGAGATTAACTATGAGATTCATGACAAGGAACGTCTCGCAATTGTTTATTGCTTGAAAAAATGGTGTTCATACCTTTTGAGCCTTAGGGAATCCTTTGAAGTTTTAACTGATCATAATTCTTTGAAGTATTTCATGATCTCAAAAGTCCTCACACGTAGACAGGCACGATGGGCCAAATACCTCTCCAAGTTCCATTTTACAATCACGTACCGTCCTGGGAAACAAGCAGTAGTTCCTGATGCTTTATCACGTCGGGAAAACGTTTACCCAGGGGGGGGAGCACCTTCGCTGAAAACAACCCTGAAAACCTTAGGACACTCTTCTCAACCCAATCTGCCCAACTCAGTTCAATCATCGCTCACTTACAAGATTTGGCGTCCGAACTTCAACAAGCTCAAGGCAACAAACCCAAGTGCATTGAACTTTGCAAAAGTTCAAACTTGTTAGATAGTAGTTACAGTATTGATGATAATGACTTTTTAGTCTATGATAATTGTATAGTAGTACCAGATAATTCTTGCATTAAGTTAGCTATCTTCAAGTCATGGCACAATTCTCCGCTTTCTGGTCATCATGGGCAGGATAAAACCTACCAATCAATTGCACATGACTTCTACTTGCCTGGTATGACCAAAGAAGTAAAAGACTATGTTAGCGCGTGCTATGATTGCAAACGTAACAAGTACTCAAAACACCAGAAGTATGGGCTTCTCCAGCCACTTCCAATTCCGCCTCGTCCTTGGCACTTGCTGTCTATGGATTTCATCTCTCAATTACCTTCTTCTAGTGGATATGATGCTATTCTAGTAATAGTAGATTGCTTCTCAAAGATGGCTTTATTTTTGCGCAGTAATGTGACGGCCTATTCAGAAGACTTAGCTAACTTATTCATAGAATATGTATTTTCAAAACATGGTCTCCCTGATAATATGGTTAGTGATTGTGGATCTCTGTTTGTCTCAAGCTTCTGGACCTTGCTATGCCAACATTTGAAGATCACTCGCAATTTATCAACGGCTTACCATCCAGAAATGGATGGGCAAACGGAGCGAGTTACTCAGATTCTTGAACAATATCTTCTAATGTATGTAGCCTATCAACAAGACAACTGGTTGCAATGGCTCCCACGAGCCAAATTTTCCTACAACAACTCCACTCATTCCTCCACCAAATATTTGCCCTTCCAAACTCTTTATGGTAGAAAACCAACTTTCTCTTCCCTTCACGTAGCACCTTCTCAACCTGCTACCAATTACCTTGAACAAATTCAATCCCTTCAATCGCAACTTTGGACCAACCTTGAAGAAGCAAACCAGCGCTATAAGGAGCAAGCAGACCAATCTCACACTTTGGCTCCAACCTTTGCAGTAAGAGATCAAGTATGGCTTGATGCTTGCAACATTTGCAGCACTTTCCCAACTCGCAAACTCTCCAAAAGAAAGCTTGTCCCCTTTAAAGTAGAATCAGTCATCTCCCCTAACGCCTTTAAACTTACTCCACCTGCAAAATGGAAAGGTATCCACCCGGTCTTTCATGTGTCTCTCCTAGAGCCAGCTCGAGTCCTTTACCCGGGCAAGACTCATCCCCCTCCTGAACCGGTCACTGTCCTTGATCATCAAGAGTGGGACGTAAGCCGTCTTCTGGATTCCAGGTTATGCAAAGGAAAACTTCAATACCTCATTGAATGGTCTGGTTTCCAGTCCGACAAAGATTGCACCTCGTGGGAACCAGCCCATCACCTTCGCAATTCACCCAATCTGATTCGAGACTTCCATGCAAGCTACCCTTGCAAACCTCGACAATCATGATTCTATCCCATCCAATCCCATTCCATTCAATTCCACATTTCATCCCATCCAATCCCATTTCATTCCATTCCACATTTTATCTTATCCAATCCCATTTCATCTCACATTCCATCTCATCCAATCCCATGCCATTCCATATTCCATCTCATCTCAACCCATTTATTTCACACCATCATTCCATCAGTTAATTCCTCCATTTCACCGTTTTATCCCTTTTTCTCAGTTCCCTTTCATTTCTACTAAATAAAATTTCATTCCTTATTATTAAAATAATAATAATAATAATAATATTTCTATTTATAATGAAAAAAAAGAAAAAGAAAATATATATTTATAATAAATAATTACAAAGTTTCTTTTACTTCTTTCTCCGCATCCTCCCAATTTTCAGTTGATTCTGCAACCATGGATTGATAAGTATCCAGGTCTTCATTGTTGATTAGTGCGGACATTCTTTGGAGAACTAGCACTTCCGTTACGATGTGCCTCTCAAAGATCTCCTCGCACCTTGCAATCCAAGCTCGCTTTGGCCAAGAATTCCATCCGCCTTCCTCCAAGAGCTCTTTGTACGCTCTCTTCCTTTGGCCTCCCAATGTGCCTTCTCCAATATGGTCCGTCAGCCGCCTTGCATCCCTTTCAATTGGCCCTACGACTTGCACCTGATCCGTTCTGCCTTGGCCTTCCATTTCTTCCATTCCATCCACTCCATCCCTTCCATCTCCTTCATTTCCTTCTCCTAATTCATCCTCTCCTTCTCTCACTCCATTCCCGTTTCCTCCATTTCCCAATTCTCCTTCCGCTTTGTTTTCTTCCTCCTACCTTGCTTCCTCGGTTATGACTCCTACAGGTTATGTACCGGGAACTTTGCCTTGCACCTTGGCATTTATCTGGGCCCCCTGGAGTTCAGTTGGCGGTCCCCAGTAAGGTGGTGGTGGTGGTGGTGTATTTTTAGTATATCTTTGGAAACGGGGCAACACTAGCAAAACAAGCAAAAAAAAATTTTTAGTTACTATTTTATGATCATTAGTCAGTCCAGATTAGTACTCACCAGGAACTCGATTCCCCAAGTATTCAATCTCCGGCAATGGTGGTATCTTGTAGTTAACCCTTGGTGCAGACCTAAGACTTTGCATCTCCCTTGATGACTCCGCTGAACCTTTGACATTTGACTCAACAATTATAGGGAAGTTACATGCCACTTTTCAAAGGCAACATTGCTCGCACTTGCCTTGAAGGCCTCGGACGGCAGTACTAGGGATACATTGCTTGTTGCGGCAAATACAGTTTTTGCAACGGGGGACAACAATGACGAAATTTTATATAAATTATAAATCTATTGAGTAATAAATTAAATAATGTATAAGGGTATACAGTAATAATTAACAACTTGAAATCAATGGGAAAATTTACCTAAACACTTGCAGGAGCTCGCGTCTTTATACCCGGGCAACTGTCACGCTTCGCACTTAGGGATTATTGTCTTCATCACTTTGACATGCCCTCTCCTCAGTACCATCTACCTCAGTCTAAAAGCGTGACACAAATAAAGCACAACATCAATGGTTCAATCCGCTATTTCCTCTGGCTTGCGCTGACCTTCCAATCTTGGCGAGCAACTCAGTATATACTTGCGAACTTTGTGGTTAACCCCATACCGGTTGGCCATCCATTATGAGATCCAATCTCCTTCCCTGGCCAATCAACAGCCTTGGACTTCCATCTTTGGTCATGCATTGTTCATTAGTTTGCATCTATGTCTAACTAAGCCATCACTACTGTACAGTTTGCAATTGGACTAGTCTCTACCCTGCATACACTATTACCTCTCATTTGCATTACCTTCAACCTCACTCGCTCCTGTCCCAATTTGTCATACAATTGTACGCTCAGATTCTATTGTCTTGCACTTACGCTATGACCTCGGATCTATACCACGGCTTCATTTCCTATCCCGTTCCTGTCATTCATTGCCTCACCGCTTCAACTGTAGTTAGCTCATCACCAGGTTGTATCTAGTCACTTTGGATTACCTTATAAGGGCTATCCCCTTGCCTGATGATTTTCTCCTCAGTTATTTAATTTCATATGTTCTTGCATTTTGCTACAACCTAGTTATCACATTGGATTCAGGTTGAGTTTCCTTCTTTGGAACACATTCCATTCCTGTTGCTTTTTTTTGAGAGGCATAACCAAGTTTGCACTTTGCAACTGAGTCTTGCTATTTGCATTTGCCCACGCACTTGGCATTCCTTTGCCCTCACAATCATCTAAGAATTTCCCTATAGTACGTGGGGTGGTTGTGTGACAGATTTAGGGGGATTTTAATGGGATCACAGCATACCAACACCAGAGGAAGGAATGAAGGAAGGAAGGAATCCAATTTTCTATATCTCTCAAATTCTCTCTCTATCTCTTCCAGTAGTTGATCCAATGGCGCGCTCAACTCCTTACAGAAGCTTGGGACCAATAACTTCCAAACATAAGTAAAACTTTTGGGGGTATTCACCTTGGGTTTCCACAGAGTTAAAAGACTACCATATTTTTTCCCAAGAGAAAAATTTGGGCAAACTGGATTGAGTTTCTGCATATGAATGGCGGGAATAACAAACCCCCTTTGGAGGATTTTTAGTTGTTGGCCAAGGAACATGTGCCAAGATAGCTCCATCTTTTCACAGATGGTCAACCAGCAAGGAGCAAGGGGAGAGAAAAACCACTCAGTGCAGGGTTCTCTGAGTGGGATGTACAAGAGTGGGGAGTGGCACAGTGATTATGGTTGTGGGAGTAGGAATAAAAGTGAGTCCTTCCACCTATGTTCCTCAAATGGGTTTAAGCACAAGCATCTACCCTTGTGCCAAAATTTTGAGAAACCCAGAATTGATTGCAGTTTGAAAATTGCAATTTGAGGAGATGGGAAAAGGAGAAAATTTGATCAAGGCCCATTCTTGTGGAGGGAATTCCAAGCTGGTGGGAAAAATAGTGCGGCCACAGAAAAAACTAATGCTGCAGGATTGGAACCCACCAATGAAGCCAATCAGTTGTTTGGGCAACCTGTACAATTTTTGGCTGATTCTGACAGGATTTGGAGCGGATGGAGCAGGTATAATGGAGGGGCAGATGGCAGAGCTTAAATTTGGACCAGAAGGGTGGCTCAGTGAGAAGGAGATTAGTTTTTTAAGGGCAGTGATTTTCATGAGGAGAAAGTTGCTGTATGTTTTTCTGGGAGAGCGGAATTTGCTCAAGCACAAAGAAGAGAACCCTTACCAGATTCCAATGTTTCTGCACAAGCCCTGGCATATCAAGCCAATACCTTTTCCAGTGGCAATTAGGGATCAATTTATGTAGTTGGTACAGGAGAAATTTCAGAAAAGACTTAAAAAACCTTTATTTTCTGGTTATTAAAGTTGAATTTTTGCAGTTCTAAAACAGGATAGGAAGAGTCTGTGGATTTTTCATGACCTGCAGCAGCTCAAATTGGTTACCATTAGGGATGCAGGGTTGCCTCCGCAGGTGGAATAATTTGTGGAGAATATGAGGGGGAGAGTCTGATATAGGTTGGTGGAAATAACAGGTTCATATGATCAGCAGGAGCTTCATCCAGAGTCTCACCCAATGACAATTTTTGAGATACAGTTGGGGTGACTCCAGTTGATGTGGCTTCTGCAAGGGGCAATAAAATTTGGTGGTGGTCTACAAGGCACAAATGAATTGGATTCTGCAGGATGATTTTCCAGAGATGGTTTTCATATTCACTCACAATGTGGGGATCAAGGGGCCAAGGTGTGACCATGGTGGGGAAACCTGGGGTTATGGAGGTTTTTTTGGGAATATGAACAGAATTTGGAGAGGATCATATTCTGGGTGAGGAGGCAGGATTTCAATTCTTGGGTAAAACTTTTGAGGTATCCATTCTGTCCTTGGAGGTCCTAGCCACAAGGTGTCTGAAAAATGGAGGTCTATGACAAGCACCAAATTCATTAATGTCCTTGAGTGTCCTACACCGCAGAATTCTACTCATGTGTCTCAGTTTTTAGGTCTGTCCAGATGGGTGTGGATATTCATCAGTGGTTTGTGGATATTGCAAGTCTAATATGGATTTTAATTCAGAAAGGAACCAAGTGGAGCTTGGCCAAGGAATGCAATTGTGCATTCCACAAGTTAAATGAGACTTTTGGGCAGCTGATTTTTTTGAAGGATTTGGATTACAAGAAGGGTGCAATACAGTTGGGAGTAGGTTCTAGAAATTTTGGAGTGGGCAGAGTTCTTTCCCAGGAATATAAGGGAAAGGATCAACCTGTACTCTAAAAATAAGTGACCTTTTCATAGGTTAAATCTTGGTATTTTCAGCCAAATTGGGAGTTGTTCAGAGATTAAAGCATGTACTGTGGGTGGTGAAGCTCGAGCTCCTGGTAGATGCAGAGGCACTAGGAAGGATGATATATTCCCCAACCTTGCCTAATGCTCCTATGACCAAGTGAATTGCATAATTAAAGTTGTTTAATTTCACGGTTGGGCACATTCTGGGGAAGGAATTTACAATGCCGCATTCCTTGTCTTGTTTTCTGGAGGTTTGGTAAGCAATGGAGGCTCTTGACAGTAGCTCTGACAACTGCAGGAGTTAGAAAATCTGCCCCTGAAAATATTTATTAGGCTTCAGGCATCGGACAAGCATCTCCAAACACTCAAGTTTCCAGAGGTATACAAATGTTAGATATCAGGTGGGTTTGGAGGAAGGCGCTACACTTCTTCTGTCATGTTGGGAAGTTATGGAGGAGGGTACTACCTATACGCCTGGTTGTGTTGATGAGGCGGGCAGATCAGGAGGACTTCTTGGGGAGTCTCCATGACAACTTGGGGCACCAGGTGGAGGAAAAGATGCAAAGGAGAGTTAAGACCAGGCTCTGGGTTCCAGGTCTGGGGCTTTCAGTGTGCTATTGGGTTTGATGTTTCAAATTGTTCCAGAAGAGGTGTACCAGGCTACCACAGGAGTTAGGGTTTCCAACGGGAGAGGACACACTTTTTGGACAGGTTTTGGTGGATGTGTCCATATCAAGGGAGCAAAAATTCCATAACTACTTGTGGCTTGGGATGGATGGGTAGAGGCATGTCCATTTTTCAAGATTTCTGCAGTGCATGTTGAGAATTTTTTGGAGGAAGATTGGTTTCTTGCTTTGGTTGCTTTCAGATGATCATGGTCAACAGAGGAACAGAGTTTTGGTGGTATGTGAGGAAGTTGGTTGAGTCTTGCAGAGCCTAGTTTGGATTTGTAACAGAGTACTTTCCGGAAGGATCTTGGGCAATAAATAGGGGAAAAAAAATAAAAGACAAAATGGTCAAGATATGCGGAATCAGTGGCAAGAAGTGGTAAGAACTCTTACCAATAGTTCTATTTGTGGATCAGGTTTTGGTGAAATGGGGAATGGGGTATTCACCATGCAAACTGCTGTACTGACAGCAGCTGGGACTTCCAGTAAATATAAAAACTCTCAAATACCTGGCCATTTACTGGTGGAAGCTGAAGACAATGAAGCATTTGGTTTTGGCGTGGGCAGAAGAACTTTTGAAGAGGACATAGACTGTTTCAAAGACACAAAGAGGTTGTGGGAGATTCATACAAATTCCATCTGGTACTGGGACAAGCAATGTGCCAATTATTTACGGGAACCATTATGGAAGGGAGATCTTGTCTTTCTGTATAAATGGAGCCTGGAGATGCATTGGGGTAAGATTTTTTCAGACAGGTAGAACAGACCATATTGAGTGGAAATTCAGTTCCCAGGGGGAAGATACCAGTTGTAGGAGTTGGATGGTCCTCAGCTGAAGCAAAGTCAGCAGCAGCTCATGTGAAGAATTTACAAGTTCAGGTAACTACAGAATTCAATGAAACTGTCAAGTCTGGCAACAAGGATCAGGAAACGGTCAATGCTGGAGGCTTGGTAGAGGAGGATAGAGATTCTGGCAGGGAGGATTCCTTGGAGGATTGAAAGTTGGGATCAACCTTCAAGTTGTGGGGGGAAGATGGGGCGGTGAGTCTCAGATCACTAGGAGCAGCATAGAAGGTCTAACTAAATTGGAGGCCTTTATCTGAGGTGGTACAGGTCCCTTTAGGTGATGTGTTATTGCGGAGAATTTTTTTTAGTTTTTTCTTTATTTGAGGAGTCTGTTTTTAGTGACATTGTTTCTTTTAAGTCTTGCGGGGTTTTTTTCTTCAGGTTTTTTCTGTCTCAGTTTATCTCAGATATGGAGAAGTTCTCACTGAGGGATTTGTCCTCACAGAGTATTTTATTTTTCTGTGCGTTTTCCCTTTGTAGGATGTTGTAGAGAATCAAGCGGTTGCTTTCTGGGGCAGGCCAGAAACCATGTTTATTTCTGGTGTATTTACAAGAGGCTAGATAAAATATTTTGGAGGCAGAAAACTCTATGAGGAAAATAAGATGGCACAGCCAAGCTCACTACAAGTGCAATGATTCTTGCAGGGGAGCTTAAAACTCTCTGCAGCTGGTATTCAAATGAAAAATTGTAGGATGGCCAGTAGTTCTTCATCCAATTTCTTGGGTTAACAATTGATTTTGGCATACTCAAGTCCACTACCAACTTCTTTGTAATTTCATGGATTTCCTGATGGTGTTGTGAAACAACCTTGAAGGGCAAAAGCTAGTGGGCTGGAGGGATGTTAAAGGCAACAGGGTCCATATTGGTGACAAATGGCATGGAGAACTTCAAAATGGAGATTCTGGAAAAAGCAACTCTGCAGTTGTCACAGAGGCTGTCAGGAGCTTTTTTTTTGTTAGCTTGGAATTTGTAAAAAAAAAAAGAACTTATGGGATACCCATGGCAAGTTGGAGCTGATGAAAATTGCTGGGGGAGGGGATTCACCCTACATGGGTGGAGAAAGAAATGAAGAAGTAGGATTTGGAGTGGTAGTTAGAGCCAGGGGAGACACTGATGGAGTTGCAGTGCAAGATAGCGGAAGCTTTGGAGCTTCCGGAGGAGGGATTGGAGGTGAGGCCACTTGGAAAAACACTGGAATTGCATTAGTCCCACAAAACCTTGGCCATGTCTGAAATTAAGTTTGTTTGTTGGCCCCAGGAATGGGTAGCATCAAGCAACTTGGGGAGGTAGCAAATTCTGCATGGAAAGGAGGTGGCAAGAGGCAATCAATGGCCTCCACAACTGGCAAAATACAGGCAGCGCAGTTGGGCTCCAGATTCAATTTTTCCATTTTGATTTGTTTGTTTTCATCAACCACAAATTTGGACATGGGGCCAAGAGGTCAGAGATTGCAGAAAGGGCCAGAAAATGAACAAGAAAAAGGAAGAGGACAAGTCTGCAAAGATCAAGGAGTTGGAGCCACAAAGGAGCAACTGCAGTGTCCTAAGTGACAGGCATTTTTTCAGGGTAAGAGGCTGAATAAAAGCATGATTCATTAGAAACAGAAAATTAGAAAATAAAAGGCAAACAAAAACTATTAACCTCCATAAGAGCCAAACAATTTAATCACAGAAAAGATAAGAAAAGAATAGGGATCACTTGTTGGAGCAGCTTCAGGGTTTGAGGTAGCCTTGAATTGGTGAAGTTTGAGTTTTCAAGTCTTGAGAAGTTGCCAAGATGACACCTCAAGTAAGATGGTTTTGACTGGAGGTGGAGGACCTAAGGGTGTCCTGAGGAGCCAGTCCAGATGAGTTCCTGTGGGCTTTTTGAGTATTCAGTTGGGTTGAATTGCAACTCAAGTAGATTTTAAATGAGGTCTAGACACCCGTAGGAAATTGCATCTTTAAGCTTGCAGGGAATGTGAGATGAAGGAAAAGGAAAGGAATAATACACAAAAAAAGAAGGGTAGACACAAAGAGGACACAAAAGGAAAAAAATAACTCAAACACAACCTTATAAAGGAGCAACAGGAAAAGAGGGGAAAACAACATGAAAGATATTGTACTAAATAAACACATTTCAAGCTGAATGGCCGGAAGTATGGGTAAAGAACTCCCTTTTTTGGTACATTATTTTCAGGAGGAAATGAGGGGGTGTGGATCAGTTTCTTCAGGAGGTTGAAAAGTAACTGGGAGGGGTGAAGGAGTTTTTACGTAGCTCTTGATGTGTTTTGGAATCCTGGGGACAGAATTAAAGCTTTGGGGGGATGTGGTGGTTATTTATAGCCAAAAATGCAAGTAGGCTCAGCAGTCAAAATTTAACTAGAAGTCTCAGCAGTGGGAAGTTGCTTAACCCACAGCACAATAGGTTTGAAAATCAATTTCTAGCTAATTGCCTACTCCCGTGAAACAAATAATTAGATCAGAAATTTGGTGGGTGCAAGTTCCCCAGCTCAATAGAAAATGTCAGCTTGCTACTTGGACAGAGAAACCTGTCAAAGCAGATTTAAAACAGAAATAAAAATAATAAAATTAGAAGGAGTAAGAAATCCATGAATATTATTACAGAAATGTATTTCCCACCCAAAATTAAGTAGGGTCACTCACTGACCCCACCCTTGAATTCTAAATCTTTACATTTTTAAATAATTATTAAACAATATAGACCACAACACCACCGTGGCACCTTTTGGACATTTTAAAACTTCACACATTATGCCATGTATAGGTTTCACACCTAAAATTCAGTCAGAATTGAGGTGTTGTGTATATTTTAGGAGTTACAGGCGAATTTTTGTTGTGTCACAATTCCCGCGTGCAGCCCCGCATTCATACAGTAAGGGTGAGGGCGCCTGAAACTCAATATTTAGGTGCATGTCAAAAGGCCCGCATGCAGAATGACTGACTGGCCAAAGGCAGCAGATTCCCTCACGCAGCTGCCAATCCTGCGCGCATCAACAGAAATTGCACTAAGCCTGACAGCCAGGTACGGCAGGAACAGGCTACAACCTGCATGCACACATTTTGTATATGTAACAACTTGACTTCCGGATAGAGGGATGTCTGAAACCTAAGAATATGGAATAAAAATATGAAAATTAAAATATAAAGCAAATAAATTGTGAGAAACAATAATGAAGGTTGTCACGTAAATGAGATTGCCAAATCATTATGAACCACAAAACAAAACAAGGAGTTAATCTAAAAATTATTAAAAATTCCCAATGTGTGCAAAGGATTACGTAGAATCTACTAATAACCACTTACAACCATGTTACTCAAAAGAAGTTAATACAAAATGAGGAAATATGTCTGAATCATAAATATAACAAATTAACACTTAAACAACTTCTGACAATTATTTCACAAAGAAATATGATGTAGACAAGGCTATCAGATTGAAAGAACCAGAACTACGTGCCAAACTAGCCCTGACCAGCCTGCTAGCCTCAGAATCCAAGAACAACCCTTTCTATGTGCCCTGAGAAGGTCTTATTACCCAAAAGGGTATATAAACAACCCTTTGTTTAAATGATTTAATAGGCAGTAATTTCAAGTATCAATCCATACCCCTTTCCATCCATGATCAAGTGTTGATTCAAGATAAAAAAGTGATATATGGCTATAGTCAGATAGTATTATTTATAATTCTGACCCCAACATTGATTCCGTGAAGGATATCAGCAAATAAACCCCAATAATTGTCCTGAGACCCTTTCATACTGTGAATCTCTGCAAGCCTTCTGGATTCAGTACTTAAACTTGTAAGTTTTCTCCTCCTTGAAACCCAGGCATAAGTGCTGTAAGCCAGCCAGTCCACCCATCCCCTTGAGTTAATCTTTGTGAGCAAGCATATAAGACCTCATTATACCAAGGTGTTTACATGGTTCAAATGAGCCCCTTGAAGAGAGGTTGTTATTTAATAAAGATCCCCAGTTTGCACAAACTGTGGCCCCTCTTAAAATATATTTAAACAAATTTAATCCAACCAAACCAAGCAAACTTTTCACTTGCTTTTAAATCAATTATTTAAGAATTTTACCGTAATTTTCTTGGAATTATCATTCCAACACCAATATCACTTTCTGTAGCTAAATGATTGCAAAGTTCCTTACATCAGGAAGCTGACAACTGAGGGTCTGGCTGGGAAATATCTCACAATAATTAATATTTTTAATTAATTTATTTCTTTGGACCAGACATTCTACGTAAAAATAAGTAAAAATACTTATTATGCTTACTTTTGATTATTGTTTCTCCAGTGGACCTTAAAACCAACGGAGAATTGATCAATTATTATTTTAACCTTCTTAAACAAAAAAAATAAGAAAGACACCGTAATTTTGTGCCTGTTATCATGACTCCTGAGCAACAACAAGCCAGATCACTTCATTATAAGCAAAAAGCTATTAAGGAAAAAGAATTGGAGCTTGAAAGACTTATTAATTTTAATTCTTTACTCAGGCAACACATGGCCTGGAAGAAATATCAAAGGCAAC
This sequence comes from Puccinia polysora, assembly GCA_025617555.3. Lineage (NCBI taxonomy): Eukaryota > Fungi > Basidiomycota > Pucciniomycetes > Pucciniales > Pucciniaceae > Puccinia > Puccinia polysora. Next base: position 35,930,951 of record CM062614.1, read on the forward strand.
TTCATCTCTTTAATAAGAATAAAGAAAGTGAGCTTAAAATATTTTTTATTTTTTTTAAAAAAATATATGACAAAAATTCAAAAAAAAAAATCAAAGTTTGATAAAAAATTAATAAAATTATAATGAAACCAAAAAATTATTAATTATAATTTTCATCTTAAAACTAGTGGAAATAACCTTCTCTCTAGCAGACTTTATTGAGAAGGACCTGTTGGAAAACAGTTTGCACCATGGTTATTTGGATTTAAGCCAAGACTTGATTGGTACTCACAAAGATCCCCCTGGATTACCCCCCAAGGACTGTTTTAACCCCAGCCAAGCTTTAGTACCATTGAATTTAAGCTTAATTACGCCTGAATAAATTTAAAAATAAATAAAAAAATATCCTTTTTTTATTTTTTTAACTTTTTCAAAGTCTATTCAACAAAAACTTACATCTTTTTGTATTATGTTGCAAAACAGACCCCACACTTGCATGACAGGACAAGCCCCGTCCTATGGACCTCTGCCCGGAGGAACGCACACTCGTACAAGTGCCCGTAGCAAGCATGATGAGGGGACTCAAACCCGCAACACAAGTGTTGCAAGAACCACCAGCACCCGCGCCCTCCAACTCGACCAACAAATTGTTGGAGATGAGTCCCTCTCCCCTACACTTGTCCCACGCAGTCACCCCTCCTCCTACGCCTCCCACTCCGGACCTAGTCAAAGAGTCCAAAATGAAAGAGTTGGTGAAGGAACACGTGAGTCATTGGGAGGCTTTCAAGCTAGCCCACTAACAGGAGGACCCAGCAGCTATGAGAAAGGGCATATCAAGGGCCAAGTCCTCTCAAATAGCCCTTCAGAAATTAATCCCTAGGGCAGAAGTGGAGAAATACGTGGAGAAATGGAACCCCTGAGACCAATTAGCCAAATTAAAGGGAAAAGACCCCAAAAAGTTGAGGTCTTCAAATCATCAAAGAATGGGAAACCCAAAAGATTGGGACAATATCATACCTCTAGCCCAGGAATGGAAGAAAGCCTATCACAACTAGGATCTGATTATATTACATGGTTGTTTAACAAATTTTTTGATGATTTCTTTTACAAATTTAAAATCTTGAGCAGCAACTTTGATAATATTAATAAAAAACTTGATAAAGCTCTCCTGAACACTAACATGATGATCCAAGGTCAAGCTGGCCATAGGAAAACTAATTAGTCTGAAACTAAGGTATTAAAAGACAACATTGAGTCAAACAGAGTCAGTATACTTGAACAATTGCGCATCAATCAGTTAGAAAATAATAATTTAAAGGATATTATCAGTTCTGACAAAATATCCTTGATCAAGCACATCAATACCACTTACTTCTCTGGAAAAGAAGAGATCCTCTTTTCCATTGAGCATCTCAAAGGAGAAGTGAAAACCAAAACTGATGCCCCTTCTGCTCACCTAGTTGATAAAATTGACCTATTGGGTAACAAGTTGGATCTGGAATTAGGTGTTATCAAGAATGACTTAAGATACCTCAAAGTCAATTAAACTACTCCTCCTAGGATCTATTGGAAGAGGTAAAGCCTACCAGGATAAGTAACACTCCTAACATTCCTCTTAAAATTGGAGCAATAAAGAATGAATCCTAACAACCCAGTCCAACTCCTGACGTGGAACAAGCTCTGAAACTCTTACCTCCTGTAGCTGAATGGCCCAAATTCTCAGGTGAAAGAGAATACAACCATATCAGCTTCATTAAATTCATTGATTAAACCCTTGCCTCCTATGATTTAACAGACACTATAGCAATGGTAAGACTTCCCAGGCTGTTTAAAGGAGTAGCCTTGGATTGGTTCATCAACAAAAGAGGAGAAGTAGGACCTCAGGCTTGGGATTCTTGGAAAGTCCTTATCAAAGAACAATTTGGTACCAGGATATGGAAAAGAAAAATGATAAAAACCTTTCACCACAGAAATTGGCATTTCACTTCCTAGCAAGTGCCATCAAAGAGCTCTTGCCCAATGTATGGCCAATCTCAGGTCAAGCTCCTACCAAACTCAGGTCAAAATTTATCAATGCTCCAGTGCACAGTCACTGACTGTGCACAGTGCATAGTGACTGTGTACAATGTACAGTGACTATGAACCATGCATAGTGACTGTGCACAATGTACAGTCACTGTGCACAATACACAGTCACTGTGCACAATGCACAGCAACTGTGCATGACACACAGCAACTGTGCACAACAAACAGCAACTGTTCACAATACACAGCAACGGTCAAATTGCACAGAAACTGTGCACAACGCACAGCAACTGTGCACAAGGTATAGCAACTGTGCAAAACTCACAGCAGCTGTGCACAATGCACAGCAACTGTGCAAAACCCCCAGCAACTTTGCACAATGCACAGCAACTGTGCACAATGCAAAGGAACTGTGCAAAATGCACAGCAACGGTGCACAATGCACAGCAACTGTGCACAATGCACAGCAACTGTGCACAATGCACAGCAACTGTGGAAAATGCACAGCAACTGTGCACAATAAAGAGCAACTGTGCATGATGCACAGCAACTGTTCACAATGCATAGTGACTTCTGTTCAAAATGCATAGCAACTGTGCACAATACACAGCAAGAGTGCACAATGCACAGCCACTGTGCAAAATGCACAGCCACTGAGCAAAATGCACAGCCACTGAGCAAAATGCACAGCCACTGTGCAAAATGTATAGCCACTGAGCAAAATGCACAGCAACTGTGCAAAATTCAGAGCAACTGTGCACAATGCACAGCAACTGCTCTTTATTGTGCACAGTTGCTGTGCATTGTGCACTGTTGCTGTGCATTTTGCACAGTTGCTGTGCATTGTGCACAGTTGCTGTGCATTGTGCACAGTTGCTGTGCATTGTGCACAGTTGCTGTGCATTGTGCACAGTTGCTGTGCATTGTGCACAGTTGCTGTGCATTGTGCACAGTTTCTGTGCATTGTGCACAGTTGCTGTGCATTGTGCACAATTTCTGTGCATTGTGCACAGTTGCTGTCCATTGTGCACAGTTGCTGTGCATTGTGCACAGTTGCTGTGAATTGTGCACAGTTGCTGTGCATTGTGCACAGTTGCTGTGCATTGTGCACAGTTGCTGTGCATTGTGCACAGTTGCTGTGCATTGTGCACAGTTGCTGTGCATTGTGCACAGTTTCTGTGCATTGTGCACAGTTGCTGTGCATTGTGCACAGTTGCTGTGCATTGTGCACAGTTGCTGTGCATTGTGCACAGTTGCTGTGCATTTTGCACAGTTGCTGTGCATTGTGCACAATGGCTTTGCATTGTGCACTCTTGCTGTGTATTGTGCACAGTTGCTATGCATTTTGAACAGAAGTCACTATGCATTATGCACAGTTGCTGTGCATCATGCACAGTTGCTCTTTATTGTGCACACTTGCTGTGCATTTTCCACAGTTGCTGTGCATTGTGCACAGTTGCTGTGCATTTTCCACAGTTGCTGTGCATTGTGCACAGTTGCTGTGCATTGTGCACAGTTGCTGTGCATTGTGCACAGTTGCTGTGCCTTGTGCACAGTTGCTGTGCCTTGTGCACAGTTGCTGTGCCTTGTGCACAGTTGCTGTTCATTGCACACAGTCACTGTGCATTGTGCACTGTCACTCTGCATTGTGCACAGTCACTGTGAACCAAAAACATTTTAGAGAATGAAAATACCTTCAACCAGAGATTGGACAGAGCTTCAACCAGAGCCTCCTTGATGGCACTTGCTAGCATGTGCCACTGCTTTTTTTGTGGTGTTTGAGACCTCACTTTTTGACCCTTCTAAGGACAAACCTCACAAGTGGTGTTTGGAAAAAAAGAAGAGGTTAGATTGCTACTACCCTGAAGCTGATAAAGAGGAAGTCAATGAAAGACTCCTCAGCCTATGTCCTGGACACCTTAATCACATTGTAAGGTGTAGAATGTCTATGGATGCTGATATCTCCACCCTTATTGGTATCTTGGAGGAAACTATTGACATGAATGGTCTTGACAAAAGGACCAATAGACCCAGGGAACTTGCCCCCAAGTTTAGAGAAGGATATAATCCAAAGACTAAGGACTCCACCAATCCCCAATTAGAAATCAAGAAGACTTCTGAGACCAAAGAAAAGGTAAGCTGGAACTGTAACCAAACTGGACATGTAACACCTGACTGTCCCCAGCCCAGAAGAAAGATCAATCTCATTGAAGGAGAAGATAAGGATAATGAACTCAACCCTCAACTGGATGACACTGATGGATCATTATCTGAGTATGAATTAATGATTACTAACCCCATCAATGTCATTGAAGGAGACATAGGATCTTCCCTGGAAATCAATTCAGTCAACAAGATTCCAATCTACCACAACAATGGACTCCCAACATGAAAATCCAACATGTTTCTGAAGCCAAGACTCTGACTCTGAAACCCTCTATTGAAAAAAGCTACACCACTGGAAAAACTTGTTATGCTACTGGACTAATCCAAGGTTCTCCTGTGCAGTTACTCCTAGATAGTTGAGCCTTCTGCTCCTGTTTTGGGTCAAGTTACTTAGAGAACCAAGTCCCCAACTGGAAAGAATACTTGCTACCTGTTCCACAAGATAAGTTCAGCAGTTGAAACTCCTCCCTTAATTCCATTGGATTATGGTCTGAAGATCTCATTTTGCCCCATCCCAAAGGTTCCCTGAGACTCAAGGTTGAGTTTGTAGTACTCCAGAATGGAATGTGTGATTACTTCATTTTAGGAAATGATTCTCTTTGCCTTTATGTTATAGATGTATTTCAAAGTAAAGGAAGATAATTTACTATAGGAGGTGATTGGAACAAGAAGTTTCAAATATGCCATGTTAATGCTCAAACCACTGACTCCACTTATCAGAAAAACCTGGAAAACTTTAACCATGAATACTTCTCCCAAGCTTCCATAAATGACCAACTCAGTGAAGATCAAAAATGTGATATCCTTCAGGTCTTCTTTAAGAATCAGAATGCTTTCTGCACTAAGGACCACCCTATTGGTAAAATCAAATGACATGGTATGATCCTTAACTTAACTATCAAACCCCTTACCCTCCTAACCTGAGAAGACCTGCTTATCCTTCCAGTTCAAAAACAAGAACAGCCTTAGAAACTCACATCCAGGAGCTAATTGACTTACAAGTCCTGAGGAAAGTAGGACACAATGAGCAGGTAGATATCACTACTCCTGTGATAATAGCTTGGAACAATGATAAGTCAAGAATGGTAGGAGATTTCAGGATGTTGAACAACTACACTCAAGCAGACTATTACCCCATTCCTAGGATTGACCATGCCCTTGATAATCTCTCACAAGCTAAGTTGAATACTACCATGGACATGCTGAAAGGATTCCACCAGATCCCCATCAGACCAGACAGTAGGAAGTTCATGAGGATCATATGCCACCTAGGTATCTATGAGTACGTGAGGATGCCCTTTGGGATCAAGAATGCTCCTTCCCACTTTCAGAGGATGATGGACACTGTACTAGGCCAGTTCATAAGGCAAGGATGGATGATGGTATGCATTGATGATGTTATCATCTACACCAATGACTGGACCTCCCATATGGATAAAGTAAGACTTGTGCTAAAAACCATCTCTGCTGCAGGATTAAAAGTGTCCATGAAAAAGTGCAACTTTGGATATGGTGAACTCAAAGCACTAGGTCACATAGTATCTGGTCTGACTCTTACAGCTGACCAAAGCAAAATAGAAGCCATTATGAGCAGGCCAATGCCTCAGAACAAAGCTGAACTTGTATCCTTTGTCAGTTTCTGCAAATACTATAGGAAGTAGCTACCCAAGTTTGCATTACTAACCAATTGTTTTTATGAGATTTGCAACAACAATACCCTGTTTGAAATGACTCATGAATAAGAACTATGAGGAACTCAAGGTGGCTATGACTACTTCCCCCTTACTAATACAACCTGATTACATTAAACCCTTTATACTATATATTGATTGCCAGCATGGAAGGGTGTTTAGTATCCCTTCCCCGTTCACCACCCTCTGCGCCTCAGTGCGCGGGTGCTCTCTGAGTCCACAACGGGGACCCTGACAACATAGCTCTATTCATGACTCTCATGACACGGTGTCTATCTTCTCCGATGAATCTCTAGCTCCATATATTTCTAATCATCTCTGTCCTCAACCGTCTTACTTGTCTACAGTCTACCTTTCTATTTTCTTTTTCTTTCTTATTTCATTCTCTTTTGTTCTTTCATTTCTTTTGCTTCCATCCGCTTGACTATCAACCACGTACAAAACCGATCCAGTTGCCTCTCAAATCTCTGACTGGTAAGATGCCCAATTCTCCAATAAAGCTATCAAACCCGGTCTGACCATTCATCACATCTAGCAGCTATTTCTGTATTTGCCCAAATAACATCACTCTTGTCTCGTCAACCTGTCCTCACGTTCTAAAATCACTCTTTTCTTGTCAACCTGTCCTCACGTTCTTAAACTCTCACTACTCAAAATTGTCTTTTTGTCTATCCTGATGAATCTACGCTGTAGGGCTCTACTTTTTTTATCTTTCCATTTCTTCTATTCTCTCTAAAGTTCTCCTCTGATTTGTCTTGTTTATTCTCATAGCCTCAGCTGGTTTTAGTTCTCAAGAAATTCAATAGAATCTTATTACAGTTAAAAGCCAAAGGACCTACCAACAAACTCTAACCATGAACAAACCAGCCGGAGCAAACAATTACTTTCATTAAGTTGCTCTGAAAGCATCTGTCGATGCCATACCCCCTTTAAATGAAGAAAATTACTCCATCTGGCGGGACAAGATGCTTATGCTCTTTGATCTCAAAGAAATCAAGGATGCCATCACTCAAAATTTGGGACCCTTTTTGTTAAAACAGGATAGAGAAATCAGGGCGATAATTTTATCCAAGCTTGACAGTACTACCCATGCAAACGTCGTAAACTCCACAAATATCTCTTCCTAAAAACTTCTATGGCCCAAAATTACAAAAAGATTTGCCTCTTCAGAGACAGCAAATCGAGCAAGAGTGTTTAACCACTTCCTCCATTCAGCCTTCCATGAAAATGCCATCAAGAGTTTTATCACAGAAATGAGAAAAGCCATCACAAGAATGACAGATGTTGGGATTGAACTGCCAAAGGATATCCTGTCATATTTGCTATTGTTCAAATTTCCTCCAACTCTTGAAAATCTAAAACAACAGATTATGCATATGGAAAAGAACCTAACGATAGATGTGGTTTTCAATCATCTTACTCAATACCTCAACAAGAGAAAGGCCCAAACAAATGTCAGTAAGTAAACCACATATGTATCACTAGTCTCTACTAGGACGAGGGCCTTCAAGGATGAGAAGAAGACAAAATTGCAATGCCGCGAAGGATACCACAATCCTAACGCACCTCACGCTGAATCTTCCTTTTTCCATATCCATCCTGAAACTGCTCCTCAGTGGTGGATCAAACAACAAAACAAATGGAAAAGTAAGACTAAGAAGAATCCAACCATCAATTACCACGCCTTACTAACTCTCTGGATCAATGCGGACAACAATCCTTATTTACTTTTGGACTCCGGAGCCAATGTCCACATCTTTAACGACTTGAAGTTTTTCTCATCTATAAATCTACAACTCGAGACAGAAGAAATTAAGACTGGAAAACTGGAAGCCAATCTCAAAATACAAGGAATCGGAACAGTGAAACTTGAATGGAACAATTCGGTGATCACACTCGAAGACTGCGTTTACGTACCCAATATTGTCGTCAATCTGATTAGTCCTGGATTACTTGCAAAGAAAGGATGTAACCTCACTCAACCCCGCGACAGATTCAAAGTCTCTCAAGGAGACCAAATAGTGTTGAAGGGCTTGATAAGGGACAATTTGTTTGTTATGGAAAGACCTCTATTGGATGGCCAAAATAATTATGTAAACTTCAATAATCTTCCTTCTTATACTCTATTGGATTTGCACAAGATGTATGGCCATGCCTCTATTTCTTTGCTTAAACCTCTCATCAAAGATTGCTTCACCAACTAAGAACTTCAGAACTTCCAATGCAACAACTGCATCAAGAGCAAGATCACCAGATCTCCTTTCTCTAATGTCTCTACTCCTGCCCGCAAGCCTTTAGAGCAAATACATCTTGATCTAGTTGGGCCGATTACTCCCCAATCTAAGGCTGGAAACCACTATCTACTCACTCTTGTTGATAATTACACAGGTTATCTTGCATGCTTTTCTCTCTCTTCAAAAGATCAAACCCCTGAAACAATTATCAGTATTCTGGAGACGAAATACAAACGTCTAAACTATTACCCTTCTGAAATTTTCTTGGATCAAGGAACCGAATCACTAACTCAATTCTGAAAGACTTTGCCAAGAAGAAATTCATTAAACTTTGCACCTCCAAACCTTATCATCCTCAACACAAAGGAAAAGCTGAAAGAGCTAATAGGAAAATCATCAAATCAGCCCAATCCACCTTCTCTTTGTCTTGCCTAGCCAAGAACTATTGGCATATAGTGACTCGTAGTTGCTGTTTCATGCTAAATCAGATTCCTCAAGAAGGTAATCAGTCGTCTCCCTGGGAACTTATGTTTTGTAAGGTCCTCCCAGCTAATTATTTAAAACCCGTATGTTCCTCTGTTATCTACCTTGCCAATTGCCTTCAAAAAGGAAGAAAATTTGATGAAAAAGGCCTTGAGGGAGTCTTAATCAGATTTAACCCAACTTTTCATTCATATCTAATTCTGAATACGCTTGGAGCTGTGATAGAAACCAAGCACGTCAACTTCCTCAAAGATCAACTATCCGGATGTCCTTTCTTTGAGTCGCCTGGCATGGATATCTTTTCTCAATCAAATTTGAACTCACACCAAACGGATTTTTCCACGCACAAGAAACAATACTCAATTAGAGAACCCACTCTTGAATACTCTGAGTCTGATTCTGATCCAGAAGATGCCCTTCACTCAACACCCCAACCTTCATCTCCTTCTCCACCTTCTCACTTGGAACCTGAACCGCCTCCTCAACGGATCAGTCTACGTCCCAGACACGAACTTCAGAAACCTCAAAGATATGGCTTCCAACATTATTACGAACCTCCCTCTTACAAGGCCGCCCAAAAATGCTCAGAATGGCCTAAGTGGAAAGAGGCTTCCAAAGAAGAACTCAACTCTTTCAAAACTCAAGAGGTCTGGGAGGAGTATTACAATGAACCGGATAATATACTAAACACAACATGGGTATTCAAGGTGAAAGAAAACTCTCACGGTGAGCCTGTGAAATATAAGGCTTGTCTATGTGTACAAGGATTTGATCAGTTCCAAGGTATAGATTTTGAGGATACTTGGGCTCCAACTGGAAAACTTGGATCCCTCCGCCTTGCTCTGGTCTATGGATTGAAGAATAATATGACATTTACCCAGTTTGATGTAAAAGGGGCCTTCCTTCACGCCCCCCTGAACGAAACAGTTATAATCAAAACTCCTGAAGGTTCAAATCGGAAATCTCCCTACCTCAAACTAAAAAAATCTCTCTACGGTCTACGCCAATCACCCAAGAATTGGTATGAGACGCTCACCACTTGGATCAAATCTCAGGGATTCCGTGAATCCACCAGAAATCCCTGCTTGTATCTTAATTCTAGTTCCGGGGAAGTCCTCTACTTCCATTTTGATGAACTGATCTTAGTAGGAAAATCCAACTCTTTTGTGACTAACTTTTTAAAAAGATTCTCAAATTTGTCTTGCCATGCACCTAATACAATCCTCGGAATGCTAATGGAATTCGACGGAGACAGTATTTACTTAAGCCAACCAAAACATATCAACAGAGGTCTGGAAGAATTGGGCCTTGCCAAATGCAAAGATATCAATACACTTCTCACTCAAAATCATCACCTTGAACGGGCATCCAACAAAGAACATGCACATTTCTGTCGACTCAATATCAATTATTGATCCGCTATTCAATTGCTCAATCACCTTTCTCAATACACCCAACCGGATATTTCCTTTGCCATTTCCAGCTTGGCAAGATTCAATGCAAAACCAGGTCTAACCCATTGGAAAGGAGTATGTAAAGTGTGGAAGTACCTCAAGACCACTAAGGACTTCAAGTTAACTCTGAAATACGACTCATCCAAGGACCGTATCTCTGGCTATAGTGATGCTACTTGCGGAGATGATCCAACCTCCTGTAAATCTCAAACCGGATATATCGTATTACATTACGGCAGTCCTATCCTCTGGAACTCCTTGAGACAACAGAATGTAACTTACTCATCTACCAAATCTGAACTTAATGCTTTACTAGATTGCTACCTCAAATTGAAGTGGATCACCCACCTTGTGAACAAGATATATGAATCTTCCTCTACCAAACCAACTATTTATGTAGATAACAAAGGATTAGATGATAAGATAAAAAAATTTGGATTGCACTCCAAGTCTCAACACATTGACATCAAAACTTAAGGTCTGCGCGAAGAATTTTCCCTCTCTAAATTTATTCTAAATCTGGTTTCCACGGATAGAATGCTGGCAGATTCTTTAACTAAAGCCACCTCCGTTGGGACCCTCAAACTTTCTCAACAAGCCGTATTTAATAATTAACTCTTGATTGAATGTACTCCTCTTACCAGTCACAAGGGGTGTTGAGTATCCCTTCCCCATTCACCACCCTCTGCGCCTCAGTGCGCGGGTGCTCTCTGAGTCCACAACGGGTACCCCAACAACATAGCTCTATTCATGACTCTCATGACACGGTTTCTATCTTCTCTGATGAATCTCTAGCTCCATATATTTCTAATCATCTCTGTCCTCAACCGTCTTACTTGTCTACAGTCTACCTTTCTATTTTCTTTTTCTTTCTTATTTCATTTTCTCTTCTTCTTTCATTTCTTTTGCTTCCATCCGCTCAACTATCAACCACGTACCAAACCAATCCAGTCGCCTCTCAAATCTCTGACTGGTAAGATGCCCAACTCTCCAATAAAGCTATCAAACCCGGTCTGACCATTCATCACATCTAGCGGCTATTTCTGTATTTGCCCAAATAACATCACTCTTGTCTTGTCAACCTGTCCTCACGTCCTAACATCACTCTTGTCTTGTCAACCTGTCCTCATGTTCTTAAACTCTCACTACTCAAAACTGTCTTTTTGTCTATCCTGATGAATCTACGCTGTAGGGATCTACTTTTTTTATCTTTCCATTTCTTCTCTTCTCTGTCAAGTTCTCCTCTGATTTGTCTTGTTTATTCTCATAGCCTCAGCTGGTTTTAGTTCTCAAGAAATCCAATAGAATCTTATTAAAGGGCTAGGCGCTGCACTTCATCAAGAAGTCATAGAAAATGATAGACCAGTAGAAAAACCAATACTCTTTATCTCTAGGCAAGTGAAGGACACAGAGAAAAGATATGGTGCCAGTCAAATGGAATGCCTAGCTCTAGTATGGGCCTTAGAAAGGCTCCATTACTATCTGGAAGGTACCAAATTTGTGGTTATTACAGATTGCAATGCTGTTAGAACCCTAATCAACATGAAGACTCCCAGCAGGCACATTTTAAGATGGCAAATAGCTATCCAACAGTATATAGGACCAATGACAATAGTACATCAAGCTGGGAAGAAACACCGGAATGCTGACAGTCTGAGTAGGAATGCTCTACCCAATGACACAAGTAACCCCACTTATGACCCAGAGGATAATGATATCTTCCCTTTCCTTAACATTAACATATTGAAAAGTGAAGCTCCTATAATTGGAATCCACATTTGTGAATTGGATGAGTCCTTGTTCAACTCAATCAAAGAATCTTACAATTCTGGCATGGAAACTCTGATCACCATTATTGAAAGTACTTCTCCACCATCTGAATTGATCAATACCCTACCTGAACCCCTCTTGAAACCATAAAAAGCCGGAAGGTTCACCATATGGGATGGTCTAGTATACTACAGGCATCAACATTCAAGTGTAATAGTCTTGTCTAAGGATGACCATATCAAACATGTCCTGGCTGAATGCCATGATAACTTCTCATTTGGTCATTTATCTGCTGATAGAACCTTAGATAAGGTTAAAAAAACTGCTTGGTGGATCAATTGGAGAGACTCCACTATCCAGTATGTTACTAGTTGTGAAACTTGTCAGAAGTCCAACAGGACCACTGGGAAAAGGTTTGGTCTACTGCAAAAGATTGCTGAACCCAAGAAAAGATGGGAGATCATCAACATGGACTTTGTAACAGGATTACCACCAGGAGGAGCCTATTCCTACAACTCAGTCCTAGTCATTGTGGATAGGTTCTCCACGAAAGAAAAGTTTCTACCTAATCAAAAGGAAGACACTGCTATGGAAGTTGCCCTATTATTTTGGAATAGAATCATTGCTGATGTTGGAGTTCCCAAGATCATTATCAGTGACAGAGATCCTAAATTTACCTCTGAGCTCTGGATAAATCTTCATGACATGCTGGGAACCACCTTAGCTTTCTCTACAGCTTATCACCCCCAGACAGATGGATTAGCTGAAAGGATGATCCAGACCCTGGAAGACATTCTCAGGATATTTTTCTCCTTTTGTATAGAATATAAGAATACTGATGGGTACTTCCATGACTGGTTCAGCCTCTTGCCTGCTCTAGAAATGGCTTACAACAGCAGCAAACATTCCACCACCAAGGAAGCCCCCTATGTACTGGAGAGAGGATGGATTCCTAAATTACCCAAGGAGCACCTGAATCAGCAGCTAACCAATATCCACCCCACATCACTTGGTTTCAAGCATATGATAGATACAGCCAACAAACACGCTGCAAAATGCGTTCAAGAAGCTGTTGAGTACAACCAACAGAGATGGGACAAAACCCATAAAGAACCTGACTTCAAGATTGGTGATCAAGTCTGAGTTTCTACCACCAATTTCACTAACTTAGCTGGAAACAAGAAACTCAGACCTACATTTGTTGGACCATTCATCATTAAGAAACTCCATGGAAAGAATGCTGTGGAAGTAATTCTCAGTGATGAACTTTCCAGAAAGCACCAAGTCTTCCCAGTAAGCCTTGTCAAACACTACCATCCTGGAGAAGGGGAACACACTCTGTCACCAGCAATTCCAATTGCAGATGAAACTGAGAAAGACAAAAGGAAAATAAGCAAAATCCTTAAAGAAAAGAAAGAAAGGATAAATAGGAAAGATTTCAGACTCTATCTAGTCAGATACAAAGGAGAATCCACTGAAAAAGATGAATGGTTACCTGAAAACAACATTTCAGATGGACCTATCCACTTAAGAATTACAGAGCTAATAAAAGAAATTTAGAAACAACAATTTTTTTCAGATATTGACATATCTTGGAGTGGGGTAATGTCAGCTTGCTACTTGGACAGAGAAACCTGTCAAAGCAGATTTAAAACAGAAATAAAAATAATAAAATTAGAAGGAATAAGAAATCCATAAAAATTACCACTGAAATGGATTCCCCACCCAAAATTAAGTAGGGTCACTCACTGACCCCACCCTTGAATTCTAACTCCTTACATTTTTGAATGATTATTAAAAAAAATAGACCACGACACCACCATGGCACCTTTTGGCTATTTTAACACTTCACAAATTATGCCATGTATAGGTTTCACACCTAAAATTCAGTCAGAATTGAGGTGTTGTGTATATTTTAGGGGTTACAGGAGGATTTGTGTTGTGTCACAATTCCCGCGCGCAGCCCCGCATTCATAAAGTAAGGATACACGGGCCTGAAACTCAATATGTAGGCGCATGTCAAAAGGCCTGCATGCAAAATGACTGACTGGCCACAGGCAGAAGATTCCCGCACGCAGCTTTAAAGCCTGCGCGCGTCAACAGAAATTGCACTATGCCTGACAGCCAGGTACGGAAGGAACACGCTACAACCTGCATGCACACATCATGTACATGTAAAAACTAGACAGCCGGAAAGAGGGATGTCTGAAACCTAAGAATATGGAATAAAAATATGAAAATCAAAATTTAAAGCAAATAAATTGTGAGAAACAATAATGAAGGTTGTCACCTAAATGAGATTGCCAAGTCTTTATGAACCACAAAACAAAACAAGGAGTTAACCTAAAAATTATTAAAAATTCCCAACGTGTGCAGAAGATGCCGTGAAATCTAATAATACCCACTTCCACCAATTTTCATCAAAAGAAGTTAATACAAAAAGAGGAAATATGTCTGGATCATAAAAATAACAAATTAACACTTAAACACCGCCTGACAATTATTTCACAACAAAATATGACATAGACATGGCTAGCAGATTGACAGCACCAGAACTATGTGACAAACTAGCCCTGACCAGCCTTCTAGCCTCAGCATCCAACCAAAAACCTCTCTACGTGCCCTGAGAAGGTCTTATTACGCAAAAGGTTATATAAACAACCCTTTATTTAAATGATTTAATAGGCAGTAATTTTTAAGTATCAATCCAGAACCCTTGCCATCCTTGATCAAGTGTTTATTCAAGATAAACAAGTGATATATGGCTATAGTCTGATATTATTATTAATAATTCTGACCCCAACATTGATTCCGTGAAGAATATCAGCAAATAAACCCCAATAATTGTCCTGGGACTCTTTCATACCACGAATCTCTGCAAGCCTCCTGGAGTCAGTACTTAAACTAGTAAGTTTTCTCCTCCTTGCAACCCAGGCATAAGTGCTGTAAGACAGCCAGTCCACCCATCCCCTTGAGTTTATCTTTGTGAGCAATCATATAAGAAATCATTATACCAAGGTCTTTACATGGTTCAAAAGAGCCCCTTGAAGAGATGTTTTTATTCAATAATGATGAAATTTCGACGATTTTAATTTCAGACAAAAACTGTAGCACAAAGTTAGAGACCGACAGAGTTTTCTCCTCGTTATGATGACTTTGACAGGAGCAATTTAACTTACCACCAAGACTGACGCTGGATTTTAAGGAGTAAGTGACCCTGGATAAGGAGATAAAGGAGGAGACCACAACAACGGAATACAACATGAATAGGAAAGACTGGCGGTAGTACAAAGCCAGTATCTCCCTTGATCAGCCATGAGAAAGTCACAACAGGAACCAACCCATCAACATCAGAACAATGGAAATGAGATGAATAAAAAAAAGGACAGGAAGGCGACTGGTTTTTAATCATACCAAACTGGATGCGCCTTGATTGACAGAAATGGTGGTGGATCGGAGTTGAAGAGTAAGGTGCCCAAAAACGGCTTTAAGCGGAGGGTGACTGTTTGAGTAAGGTCTGTCCAATGTTGCCAATGAAATAATTTAGTCCACAGGGAGGGTATAGGAGGCAAAGAGAGGCAGCAAGACAATGTGAGAGATAGGGTGATGATCAAGGGGATTGGTTGGATGGGAGGAATTGGGAGGATGAGTAGGGGGAGTTCCACGGGTCCGAATCAAAGGACGCGGGGAAGTTCAGTTAGGAGAGGGATAAGGGTCAATTCTGGAGATACCTTGTGATATGTCCGGGAACCTAGATTGAGGGCTTAAGGGCTTAGAATTCAACACCCCCCGGAGTTTGGTATGATTAGTCAAAACAGGCGCTTAACAGACAATCTAAGGCCTTTCTTTTGCTAGATTTTGACAGGCAGTCTGCAACCATGTTGTCAGAGGGAACAAGCACAACTTTGATTTCTTGGGATTTAAGACTTTCGCGAATAAATTTGCACTTGATATCGATGTGTTTTGTTTTTGAGTGTGAACCAAAATTTTTGATTTCATATAGGAGGCCCAAGTTGTCTATGTGAAACGCTGTGGGATTGAGACCGACGTTCCATAGTTGGCCGATAAGGTGTTTCATCCAGAGACTTTCTTTACATGCGTCAGAAAGAGCATTCAGTTCGGACTCAGTGGACAACATCGCGATGTTACGTTGTTGTCCGCTGTTCCAGGACAGGGGGAATGATAGCCAGAGGCATAGATGACCGGATTGAGATCTGCGCGACTCGTGGTCGTCTCCCCAGGTGGCATCGGAGAAGTAGATAATATTTTTTTGATTTTCTCTGGACGGAGGTAGAGAAAGGTTGAGGTGCCTGGTACCCTTCAGGTATTTGAAACAATGTATGACTTCTCTCCAATGAAGGATACCAGGTTTGTTATTGAATTGAGAAAAGATGGATACGGCAGGGGCTAAATCAGGACGGGTGCGGCAGGATAAGAAATTGAGAACACCGGTGAATCTTTGGTAGTTGACACCCAGCGTGTTGAATTGTTCAATTTCTTGTTTGCTTGCTTTCACAAGGCAAACGCCTGGGGTTAGAGGTGTCAGGAAAGTCCGGGCACTATGTAGATTTAATTCTTCAAGAGTCTTGTCTATAAGCTTTTTTTGATTGAGTTTGATAAGGTTCTTGCCGACAAAGATATCCATACCTAGGAGGGTGTCAGGGAAATGCGCGGATGAGTTGGGGAATCTACTAAGGAACTGATTTTTGAATGACTCCACATCTCCGACAACAATTAGATGGTCTACGTGGAAGTAAACAAAAGAATAGGAATCCTTGTTTAAGAAGAGACAAGGGTCGGATTCCAAGGGAGTGAAATGGATGTCAGTGAGCCACTTGGTCAGGGTGTTGTACCAGTTAGCTGGGGATTGTTTAAGGCCTTAAAGGGATTTCTTCAATTTTAGGAAAGGTGTTTTTCTAGTAGAGTGTTTTGGAGTCTTGATGTATATGTCTTCTTTTAAAGCTGCGTGTAGAAAGGCCCCTTTTACATCAAATTGTCCAATTTTTAAATCCTTGTCAGCACACAGAGTGAGTAAAGCTAATAGGGAGGAAAAAGGTCCAGTGGGGGCAAAGGTTTCAAAGTAATCCACACCGTAAACTTGTTGGAAACCCTGTATACACAACCTGGCTTTCTTCTTTGCAGGAGTACTTTCTGTAGCAGGTTTTTTTTTGAGGACAAGGGTAGTATTTAGGAATTTAGTAGGGATAAAGGAACAGTCTTCCCAGACTTCATGTTTTTCAATGTTTTCGAACTCCTCCGCGATGGCATTGGAGTATCAACTTGTGTCTTGTGTAAGGTACAAGTATTTAGTCGGTCTGATGTTCAATGTCCTAGGTCTGAGGGAGTATCCCAAGGGGGAAGAGGAAGGAAGACTGGAAGGGAGATTGGAAGAGGGAGAATGATTGATAGGATCTAGGATCTGATCTGGCGGAGGTTCAGAGGGGACATCTTGAACCAGGTTCTCTGGATCAGGATAGACGTCGACTTGGTCTTCAGGCTTGTTCAGAGGGGGTTTGACAGATTCTGTCTCGTCCGTTGCAAGGTCCTCTGGGTGAACTGTAGGGTGAAAAGGTTCAAGAAGGTCATCGTGGATTGAGGAACAAGCGACGTTCCTATCCGAAGGATTGAAGTCAAGAAAGGCAACATGCTTGGTGTCGATGATCCTTCCACTCTTCAGAAGGATGCGATACAATAAAAGCTCCTCGTTGTATCCAATCCGAACTCCTGGGATCCCTTTTGGAGCCAGCTTGGAGCGAGGGATCCCGGGAGGGGCCAGGAACACCAGGTTTATGCCAAGAGGTTTGAAAAAGCTCAGCGGAATTTCTTTATTTTTGAAGATTTTGTAAGGTGACGGGTTACTCTTATGGGAAGGGATTTGGTTGAGTGCCAGGGTGACTGGTTTAATGACTTCATGCCACAGATTAGGGTTGATCCCCGAGTCCACAAGATTGCATCGAAGAGATTCTATGATGGTACGATTAAATCTTTCAGCCAGTCCATTTTGTTCGGGTGTGTAGGGATCAGAGTGGCGTAAGGCAATTAGATTATTGTTGAAGAATTCTTTCAGCGTGTGATTAGCAAATTCAGTCCCCCTATCCAAGTGAATAACATTAGGTAAATAACCAAACTTCTTGGCCTCCATGTTTATTACATGGATAAGAGTTTCAGGAATGTTGCTTTTCAGTTTCACGGGAATGGCAGAGCAGTATTGGGAACAGCTGTCGACCACGGTTAAGATAAAGCGATGACCGCCTGCAGAGCTTGTGATAGGTCTGATTGTATCCAAGTGGATTTCTTGGAGTGGCTTCTCAGCTTTGCTGTGGGAGTTTTTGAAACTGGCCCTTGTGACTTTACCAAGGGCGCAAGACTTACACGGGGTGTCTGCTTTCACAGGAATGCTTAGCTTGCTTCTCAGATGACTATAAATCACATGCCCTAAAGATTTGTGCAGGTACTTGGAGGAGGTTAGGAAGGAAAAATTCTCCATTTCAGGTGCCTCAACAACAGGTAGATTGTTTTGGTAGTTGCCGTTTTACAAGATTCCATTTTTGTCTAGAATTTGAAAGTTATTCTTGTTAAGCTTAAGGCTCAGACCATCGAGTAGTAAACATCTGGCGGATAGGAGGTTAACAGAAAGATTGGTTACAAGGAGGACATAAGACAGGTCCAGATTCCCATTCTCGAGTTTGATCACAGCCGTACCGACTCCCTTGATTGAGAGTCTTTTGTTTTCGGAACCGGTTTTTACATGCCCTATTTCTTTTTTTGACAAAGAGGCGAAGAGATTGGGATTGGAGATCATGTGAGAAGAGGATCCAGTGTTGAGTACAAATAGTGTGGAGGGAGAGTCTGAGACCTGGTGGTAGAAGCAAATGACAGTCGTTGAGTTCCCATTAGTTCTTTTTAAATATTCTTCATTGAGTTCGGGGTGGAGAGCCCAGCAATTGGCTGCTGAGTGGTAAGTATTGGGATTGTGTTTTCCCCCAGAACACTTTGGAAGGGAGGAACTGTCCATGCTTCTGCCGGTAGCAATTAGCGCGGATGGCAGGAGATTGAGATCTTCCTTTGGTTTCTGATTGTTCAGGTAGATCCTAATGTGATCAAGGACTCTTTCCGGATTGATGGAGTCTTGGTTATGAGTAATTTGGTCCTTGATGTTGCTCATAGAAGGAGGAAGTTTGTGAATCAGCATGTAGGCAAGGATATCCTGGGGAAGATCAATTCCCACTTTGTGCAGTCTCCTGATGGCGACTTTGGCGGAGGTAATAAAGCCAAGACCATCTTTGGGATTGAAGGTCAGATTTTGAAGACAGTCAAACACCCGTGATCTGTTGGAGGCCTCAGAGGAAGCAAAAAAGTTCAGTATGGACTTCCAGATAAGTTTGGCTTCTTTCTTGTTTTCAACTGTGATGATGTTGGCGTGAACAGAGGCTTCCAGTTTAGAGGTGATGATTGATCTCAAGTAAATGTTGTTGGTCTCAGAGAGAGTTCCAGTATCCAAGAACAGGTCACTTTGGAGTCTTTGAATGTCAAGCATGTTTTCTATTTTTGTTCTCCATAGTGAGAAGTTGTCAAGGGTCAGAAGAGGAATGGATTTGATGGCGGTTTTTAGAATGGTTTGTTGGAGTAGGTCAGTCATGGTGTTAGTGAACTGGCTGGGAGGTCTTCTATGCTATTTGGACTGTTAATCATGATGAAATTTCGACAATTTTAATTTCAGACAAAAACTGTAGCACAAAGTTAGAGACCAACGGAGTTTTCTCCTTGTTATGATGACTTTGACAGGAGCCATTTAACTTACCACCAAGACTGACGCTGGATTTTAAGGAGAAAGTGACCCAGGATAAGGAGATAAAGGAGGAGACCACAACAACAAAATACAAGATGACTAGGAAAGACCGGCGGTAGTAGAAAGACAGTATCCCCCTTGATCAGCCATGAGAAATTCACAACAGGAACCAACCCATCAACATCAGAACAATGGAAAATAGATGAATAACAAAAAGGACAGGAAGGCAGCTGGTTTTTAATCATACCAAACTGGATGCGCCTTGATTGACAGAATTGGTGGTGGATTGGAGTTGAAGAGTAAGGTGCCCAAAAACGGCTTTAAGCGGAGGGTGACTGTTTGAGTAAGGTCTGTCCAATGTTGCCGATGAAATAATTTAGTCAACAGGGAGGGTATAGGAGGCAAAGAGAGGCAGAGAGACAATGTGAGAGATAGGGTGAGGATCAAGGGGATTGGTTGGATGGGAGGAATTGGGAGGATGAGTAGGGGGAGTTCCACGGGTCCAAATCAAAGGACGCGGGGAAGTTCAGTTAGGAGAGGGATAAGGGTAAATTCTGGAGATACCTTGTGATATGTCCGGGAACCTAGATTGAGGGCTTAAGGGCTTAGAATTCAAAAAATAAAGATACCCAGCTTGCACAAACTGTGGCCCCTCTTAAAATATATTTAAAAAAATTTAATCCAACAAAACCAACCAAACTTTGCACTTGCTTTTAAATCAATTATTTAAGCATTTTACCGTAATTTTCTTGGAATTATCATTTCAACACCAATATCACCTTCTGTACCTAAAGGACGGCAAAGTTCCTGGCATCAGGGAGCTGAAGGAAAAGCTGAGCTGGGGTTTTGCCTTTTGCAAAGAAATAGCTGTATTGTTGTCTTTTAAGGATCAATAAGCTTGCCTTTTGAAGAACACTTATTGTGGTCAATAACTAGCTCCCTCAGAAATTATGGATTTTGGAGCAAATAATGCAGAATAAATTGATTGGAACTATATATTTAAGACATTACTATGGTATATGCATTGAGATTGCAGGAGTTATCTAATTTTTGGGAAAATCAAACACTAGAGTAAAAGAGGCCCCATGCGTATTGATGGGGATATTTCAGGAAGATTGGGGGGATCTATTGTGATTCCATATGCAGGATTGAAGGGGTTCTTCTAAAGGAGGTTGAAGGAGAATTTTAATTATTCTCTTTCTCCCGCCCTCTTCTTCTACCACGTTTCTAAATTCTCACCTCTGACCGCGCTTCAGCGCACGGTTGGCGCAATGAGTCTCTGACGGGGACCCCGATACGTTCCTCTGTGAGGACGACCAGGGGCTACTCTTGTCTCATCTCCTTCTTGGTTCATTCTTCTCTCTACTCTTGTCTTGTCTCCTTTTCTGTTCATTTTTTCTTTCTTCTATCTTTCTCCTTTTCTTTTTGTTTTTGTCCTTCCATCTTTCTCTCTTGCCTCACTAGTCTCCATCTCTACCTCAAACAAGCGCTCGACTTAACTACACTAAGCTATGACCCCAACCGCTTGACTTGAATACATCTGACTTTGACCGGTAAGATGAAAATCTCTCCAACAAGACCCCATCAAACCTAGCCTGACTTCATACTTCAAACCAGTTCATCTACGTCTATACGCGAATTCTATTCTTTCTTGTTCCTCTATTGTCTCTCCGTCCTTAGATCTCAACTCAAGACTGACTCCTATAGCAACGCCTGTTGATCTACGCTGTAGGATTTGTCTCCTCTGTCTTCCTGCTGGTCTTTCCTACATTTAAATCTTCTTCCGATACGCTTGTTTATTTCCTTTGGTCTCTCAGCCTAAGCTGGTTATAAGTTCTCGAGAAATTCAATTAGATCTTTTCAGAGAACTGTCTTTAGAACTGCATTTGTAAAAATTGACTTGTAGGGTCTCTGGAGATTACAAGATGTTCACTGAATCCAATGTATGTAGATAGATCAGCTAGGAGTATCCGTCTTGATGCAGAATGGGTTAGGGAGGCAGTGCAGGAAAAAGTTATTTCTTGTCTTGTTTGGTCACGGCTGCAATGTTGGGTTGCAGCTGCTGGGGTGGATTGTGGCCGTGGGGGCTGGAAGCCACTTCCTGCCTCCCTCCCCTGGCTTGGTTGCAAGGGGGAGGGAGGATTGCTGGACCCTCCTCTACCATACCAGCCAGCTGGTTGCAAAAAAGCAACCGGCGGTGGGGGGGGGACCTGATCACCTCCCCCACCATGCGAGGGGCCGTCTCCCCCCCCCCCTTTACCTTGGGGGAGGAGCAAAACCCTGAGGGGGACTTTACCACCTCCTCAGGGTAAATCTGTTTTATCAATGATAAGAGGGGGGGACCTGATCACCCTCCCTATCAAATTTTAGTTGAGACTGCCGCCAAAACCAAGGTTTTTGTGGTGGCAATGGCGGTACTGGACCGCTGTGGGGGGGGGACTTCATCACCTCTCCCCTAAAATGTGAGATTAGAGGCAGGGCACACATTTCCGAAAGACTGCCACCTTCCCCGGTGTGTGAGTAGCTCCAAGCCACCCTCCCTGGAGGGGTGGCTGGTCTAATAGATGTAATTGACACACTCACCGGCCTAGGAGGGGCTGATGGGATAGGCTAGGGTTCATGGAAACCACCCCACCCATAACTAACTAAAAAATGGTAGTTAGTAGGGAACAAAAGAGCCAAGCCATGTTGGTTGGAACATATGTGTCCAACCAGGGGCGTTTCCATCATCCAGAGGGGATGATTGGTGCCAACTTGGCCCCTACCTTGGTATTTAACCATGCAAAGCTGGTTGTAGAGCCAATAGAGCACATTTGGGGGGGAAGGTTTTTCTTTTGCTTTTCATTACAAGAGCTCCACATGAGCACCATATTTTTTATTTAAGGAGCTCTTCTCCTTCCTTTTTCCTTTCATTCATTCATCAATTCATTCACATCCACAAGTGTGCCATTGCTTCTGCCTCAGATTAAGGATAAATCATAAGAAATTATTTTCTCAGCATTTCTTTTCCTTTAAATACTGCTCTTTGACTAAGCTTGTGGGCCAATAACTCTAACCCCTTTGATAAACTTTACAACTTTTTACCCAATCCCACACTTTCAAACCTAGTCCTAGCCACCAGAACCTGGTTTTGAGCGTCTGCCAGGTTTATGCGTCTCCTTGGTAACCCATATTTTTTGAATAATCTGCAAAATTCTTACTGGTCCTCTTTCCATGCTACCACAACCAAAGAAATTGGCAAAGTTCTTCCTGAAAGAATAAATGCAGAACTCACTGCTGTAAACACCTTGTAATGGTTTCTTGTAACCCAGCCTGAAACTTGGGATACTCCTCCAACCCTTGGGATCACCCAGATTTCATGATTGGTACCTTCCCAACTCCTGCAGCTGTTACACACACTGTTAGAAGCCTCTGCTCTACATACAAATCCTCCTCATCTGCCTTCCAGACCTGAGGAAATAAAGATAATGTTTCTTTCATTGTAAAAGACTTTCCCCTAATGTTCCTGACCATAAAGCTAAACCACTGCAAGTACGCAATCAATCTATTCATTGGGACATTAGGCAACCTAGCGGAGTTGATAGTTCTGGCCATTTCATTGCCATCTACCAAAGTTTCAAATGCAACATCCCATAACACATGCTTCATCCCCGCAAAATTTGCATTAATCTACACAACTCCAGCTATGGCTGAAAATACCAAGATTAAATATTGGAAAAGGTTATTTATTTCTAGAGCACAGGCCAATACTTCCCTTTGTCATCTTTTTTCAGCACTCTTCCTGCTTCAAAACTTGTTGAACCTACTGCCAATTGGATCCCACCCTTTTTGTAATACAATTCTTTTAGAAAAATTGGCCATCCAACTATCTACTTTAGCTTTCAGAAAATGCAATTTCACTCCTTGGTCCAATCACACTGGGCTACCTTCAAAAGAATCTTACTCATCAGACTTGCTAGCTTTCCAAAGGGCTCAATGAAGATCCCCCCCATCTGCACAGACCTAGAAACTGAGAGAAATGAGTATCATTCTGCAGAGGAGGCCACTCAAGGACCTTGTTGAATTTGGCCTTAGTAATCCATTGAAACCTTGGTGATACCTCATTCCTGAGGACCTCTAGGTCAGGAAAACATACTGCAAACTTTTTCCCCAAGACCATCAATCCTGCTTCTTCATCACAAACTCCACACAGAGCAGAATTCTCTCTATATTTTTGACATATTCAAAAATGAACCACCTTATCCCTGGTTTGCACACAATTTTCTCCCCAAAACATTCACTTGTTGTAACCTTGACCCCCACATTGTCAATGAATATCCACACTTTTTCTTGAAAATAATCCTGCAGAATCCACATCATTTTCACCTTGTACACCACCACCAAGTTGGTTTCTCCTTGTGGAAGCTGCCCCAATTGTGTCTCAAAAGCCATCATCAGACACAATTTCAGATGAATATCTCTTTGATTGTACCCACCCATTGTGGTGACCAATACAGGAAACCTGATAAGCGAGGGCAAATTTTAAAATTTGCATTTTTTAAAATTCTTTCATATATAATCCTTCATTCTGAAAAAAAATGGAAATTCTTGTTCCTTTATGGGAATCCTTCCCTTTCCCCCTACCTCAACTTTCCCCTGTCCTAGATATCTAGGAAGGTTCCCCTGGGGTGTGCAAGTCCCCAGACCCTACGTTCAACCCCTTCCCTTTGCATTTGGCGCCCTATTGTTTTTCCGCACATGCATTGATTGCAACTCATCATCTTTTTAATCATCATCATCCTTACTTATGATTTCCACCCTCACCCCTACTTTGTCTTTCATCAATCCTGATCCAAGCATGACAAGGTTGGCAGCGGTGAGGGAAACCAGTGATCATCAGCCTGGTTGATTGACCATATCTGACTTGAACAGCAGTGATTCTTTTGTATCCACTTCCTCCTCAGTCTCATCCTCCAATTGGCCTTCATCTCAACATCCAAGAACCACTTCCCATCATTGTTGTCAACAAAAATGATGGCATTCATTGCCACTCATCTGCTTGCCATCATTTTTGTCAACATCAATGGTAACAATCTCCCAGCTTGGCCCTTGTGGTTGATCCTCAAATCACTTGCTCTCATCACTAGGAAGCCCCTGGTTCTCTTGCGGCTCATCTGTTGGTTGGCTTGCTGACACTTGTCCTCACACTTGCTCATCTTTCCTGCCATTGCTGTGGTGCTCTTGTTCCTCCGCCCACTGTTACATCTTTCACAGCTTTCAAAACTGCTCCTTGTCATCTGTTGCAGCTCATCACTTTCCTCAGCCTATCTACTTGTCTTCTGTCTCTTTTTTTTTTTTGTATTAAAATCATCTCCTCTCAGAGTTTTTTTCTTCATCATTCTTTTTTTTCTATCAAAAAAAAACAAAAAAAAAAAAAGAATTCTGCTCTCATATGTGTATCCTCTTTTAAGTAGTCTAAAGGGCCTCTTGCTCATGAAAGGAGTGGCTCTCCCCTGCCTTTTTCCAATCATCCATGGTATCAATCAATAAATTGGTGGGGATTGAGTCCATCTGCCCCCCCCCTTATCTGAGAAGTTCATCACCATCTTTATCCAGGGTATATCAATGATTTTCCTCTGACCCTTGAGCCTCCATACCCAAATCCATCATCCCCCCTGTGTGGCCTTATCTGTTATCACCAAGCAATAGCCTTTCTGGTTGAAGAAGAATTCATTTCATTGAATTCTTGAGTGTTTTATACCACTCCTTGATCCCTTTTCCCAATCATACTGGTATTGATCATGCTTTGATTGTCTTTCTGGAATCATTCATGTTTGCCTAAGAGGTTTGTTCAGCTTAAAACCTGGAGTTTTAAACCTGCCTTTATTTCTGAAGTTGCATTTTGCCAGGCTAATCTTTTGTCCCTTCAGGAGTTTTGGGTTATTCTGCTTGAATTTGTTGTTTCTTTGCTTCAAGAGCTCCATAAAACAAATTGCTCTGTTTTTTACAGCCACCCACAGTTATCTTGTACCTTTTAAGTGCTTGATTGCATGTAGTTGGGAACGTTCATTGAGAACCTGGAGGTTGGTTGGGTTTGAGTTCATCATATCCAATCTTCTGCTGACAACCAGAGTGATTAGGTTGTGACTGTTGTTACTTACAACTACCTTGATCTATTGAACTCTGAGAAAACTCTGACTTATTTTTTTTAAGTCTGTTCCCACACCATCTTGCCTCTGATAGTTTTGTCCCCTAGCTACCGTTCAATATTAAGTTTATCCCTTCCCCATTAATTCCTCATTCACAAGGCTCTGGACCTTGATTCTGGTTACATCTAAGTATTTTTGTGACACTCAGGAGGGAATCCCAAAAAAAAACCTTTCCCCTCTACAGAACTGCCTGTGGCCAGCGCTGTTTTGAGTCTTACATTTTGTCTTCCAGGCCAGGATCAAACCAGCAACCCTGGGATTTACAGTCCCAACTTTTTGGAATCAACTTTAAAATCCAATCCTTATCTTTTTTTTGTTTTAGTTTTTTTTTTTTTTAGATATGATCTGTGGAGGCAACGTATCTCAGAAGTAAGTACTTGCAATTGGAACCATCTGGTGTGAGACTCCAAACAGTGCTGAGCCACAGGCAGTTCTGTGGTGGGGAAAGGTGCTTTTTAGGTTGCCCTCCTGAGTTTTACAAAAATATTTAAATGTAACTGGGATGAAGTTCCAGAACTTGTGAACAAGGAATCAATGCAAAGGGATAAATTTGATGGTAATTGGTAGCAATGGAAAAAACACTATCTGAGGCAAGATGATGTGGGAAAAAACTTGAACAAAATAAGTTCAATTTTGTTCAGAGTTCAATGGAACAAGGGAGTTGTAAGTAACAACGCCCACAAGCTAATAAATCTGGTTTTCAGAAGAAGATTGGGAAATATCAACTCAACCCAAACCAACCTCCTGGTTCTTAATGAACCTGCCCAACTCTCTGCAATCAAGCGCTTGAAGGGTACCAGATAACTGTGGGTGGCTTTAAAAAACAAAGCAATTTGTTTTATGAAGCTCTAGAAGCAAGGCAATAACTAATTTGAAGCAGAATAACCCAACACTGCTCAAGGGACCCAAGAGTATTGTGGCAAAAATTCAAATTCAAGGGAAATAAGGGAGGTTTAACACTCCAGGTTTCAAGCTTAAAAAAAACTCAGTCAAATGTGACTTGATCCAGAAAGACAATCAAAAAATGATTGAGACCAGTATGTTCCAACAAAGGGATCAAGCAGTGGTATAACACACTCAAGAATCCAACCAAATGAATTCTTTTTCAACCAGCAAGGTTATTGTATGGTGATATGGATAAGGCAACGGAGGGGGAAATCAAGGATTTTAGTATGGAGGTTCAATGATCACATTTCCATCATAGATATACGGTGGATAAGATTCTCAGATCAAGGGCAAAGGGCCTTAAAGATTATTTATTTCTCAAAAGAAATGAGGGATGAATTGATTCTTGCATGTTGTTCTGGCACAAAGCAGGGGAGAGCCCCTCCTTTAATGGGAAAGAGACCCTGTAAACTATTTACAATGGGATAACTCAAATGAGAGCATTTTTTTTCTTTAGTTTTTTTTTAAATTAAAGAGTAAAAAGAAAATTTGGAAAAAAAGAAACACGGGGATGATGATGAGCGGCTGCACTCAGTTGCTGATGGGAATCCACAAGTTTGCAAATGGCCATGACAAATTTAAATGAATGCTACAACCAATGACCCAAGGGGGTGGTCCCATCCGCACAAGGGGAGGATGGAGAATGAGTGAGTTTGAAAAGGGACAATGAGATTGGATGGGATTGTTTATTGAGATAGGGGGATGATAGGAGTGAAAGTGAATGGGATGTTGTAAGCTGAGAGGATCCATGGATAGGGCGGTGGAGGCTGGGCTGATCTGGGGAATACCAGGATCAAAGGAGGATTACAGATGAGACATCAAGGGATGATGGTGTTGCACTTGGTCTTTCTAGCACTACAACTGAGACGGGCCTTGTTACTATTGCAGAGGTTATTCTTTTGGGAGTGAGAGAAGTTGGTGGTGGATTGGAGTGTTGTTGGATGGCTGGATGGTAATGATTGTTCAAGGGCCGTTGGCTAAAATAAATCAGCCACAAAGCACAAAGGAAAGGAGTTGAATGCACAACCTGGGGACTTGAACACCTCAGGGGTACCCTTCCTAAACCGCTAGGACAGGAGGAAGTTGGATAAACAGAAAAAAGAATGGAAGAAATGCCAACACAAATTTTTTTTCTTTAGATGATAGTCAGATGAAAGATTATATGTAAAATAAAAAATAAAAAATTTCCTTGTTTCATGAGGTGTCCCAAATTGGTCACCACACCAGGAAAGATTCTTGTTGTTTTTTGTAAAGCACTAATCTTGCCACACTTGTGAGCCACTTCATTATTCTGCTTTTTGGATCCCCTAAAAACTATTTTATTCAAAATGGAAGCTACTGGTGCTTCCTCCACCTCTGTTTGTTCTAATATGGTCAAGATCAAACCTCAGAACAACAAAACAGGGTTCAATTGGACAAATGTGAAACTTTTCTTGGACTCTTACAAAATGGCTGCTGAAGTGGATGAGCAAAGTGAATAGGATATGGCCTACCAATTAAATTTTTTTATCTCCTCTGATGAAGTCATGGAATTAATTGAGTTGTTCAATGGATTAAAATCCCATAACTTGACACTACTAAGGGAAGCAATGTTGGCATAATGGGGAAAAATAGATTTAGCCCGTTGTACTTTGCAGCATTTGGATGCTCTTGTCTTTCAGTGGATCTCAAATGGTGGTTTGTCTTCAGCCTCTGACCATCATTCTTTTAGGAAGTCATAAGACCCACTCCAATATTATCTTATCCAAAACAACCACATTGATACCGTGTACAAAGTTTGAGTTTGATTTTTCCAATCTTTTTTGCTAGGATTGCAGGAAAGGATTAGGGATGAATTTGTAAAGTCTGGATCAATGATCACCACCAGGGATGATCAATCCAAGCTCCCTGTTTTCCTTTTCCTAAGGATTGCTGTGGATAAAATCGCGAGAGGTCAAACTGCTCTAGCTTTGGAAAAACCTAGAACCACTTTACCGGTCCATGCTGCTTCTTTCAAAGAATCAAAAAAAAATATTAATAAGATGGAGGTGAGTTGCAGGCCCAAACCAAATCCTCATTCCAACAAGGAAGATACTACTAGAGATTATGACACCACTATTTACTTCAGATCAGAGCTTACGCAAGTTAATTGAAGGTTGAATTCATACTTGATTAACCAGTTGTCATTTTCTCAGAAAGAACCCAGAGACCTTCTGGCCTTGATTGATTAGTGAGACTGAAAAAAATGAAATTTAAGACTGATGAAGAATCTTGATGGGTTGAATTATTGCATATCAGCTTTGAGGTTCTTTGTTGTGATGAAAAATGTTGAAAGCCTTTTGATAAAGTTGGTCATGTTTGGTGGTTTAGTTCATGAGAGACAATTGTTAGATGAGGATTATTTCAAATGATGGTAAAAGTAAAAGAAGACCTTGTTGAAGCTTGGTCTTGATAAAAGGGGTGAAGGATGAGAAGGATCAAAGAGAGTTTGACACCAAGAAATGAGCATCCCCAGAATAGGCTTGTACTCTTTCATTTCTTGAAGGATGAATCACTATTTCTAAAAGCCCTCCATAATTCAATCCAATAAGTTTTAGATACTGATATGGGAAATTAGTTTCTCAAGGGAAGATTTTTTGGCTTCTTTTGGGATAATGTTTGAGACCATTTGAGTAGAGCTGATAAATAAAAGCTGTACCAAATTATCTTTGGCTTTGTAACTCAGGCCTTTCTTTTTCAGTTCAATGAATATTGTCTTTGAGTTGCATCCAAAATTCTTTATTTTTCGATCTAGCCCTTTATTGTCAATTGAATGTATACTAGGAGCTGGGTCTGAATTATAAAGTTCTTGAATGATGTTTTTCAGCAATATTGCTTCAATTTGTGCTTCAATTAATTTTTTTTCATTCTGCTTTGTTTGATGATTATATTAAGTTTTTCTGTCTTTGAGTTTTCCAATATAAAAGTGAGCCAAAAAATCATCAAATTATGCCACAATGCAACTGACAGGTTTCCAAGTTTTATCCCCACACTGTGTCACTGAAACATTTCAGATTAGCTGATTTTGGTTTATTTTCAAGTGAAAGAGGTTCATCAATTTTTCCAGCATTATATTTCCAGACTTTCAGCACTTCATTCATGTATGTTATTCCAGGATGTTCTGAAAATCTGTCCAGTGAGGAAACTTCAAAACTTATTTTGAGTCAATCTAGGCCTACTATCTAATTTATTCAGCCAATAGGGGAACTTTAGTTCATTTTTAGCCTTGTTTATTATTTGCTCTCTTCATTAGTGGCCAGAATTACTTTAATTACAGGTTTCAAATAGTTGTTCACTGGCTTACAGCCTGTTTGTTGTAATTATTTGAATCCCTTTTCAATGTGAATTGGCAGCAAGTTTTTTATGCTTTTTTTTCCCTCGCAAGCTTCATTCTCAGGAGGTTTTTTTGTTTGTGACATGATGATATTTCAAAATTCTTTAGATATTTTTACTTAAACTCCTGAAAATTACCTACTAAAAGAGATAATATATATGCACAAATAACCTTGAACTCCCATCTTCCCCAATATGAAGACAAGGATTGGCTTTGGACTTTTTGAAAATTTTCTCTTTAATCCAAGTACTCTATATTTTATAAAAATTCTTTGGTGCTTGTTCAAGTCTCTACAGGGAATGTTTCAATTTTATTATTGCAGATTTCCAATTGGATCCTATTTTTCTTGGAATGAAGACATCTTCCTCAAAAGAAGAATACAGAAAGGACCCTTTTAATTCAAAATGGAGCATTTTTAAATTGCTCTTGATTGAAAAGAGAATTATTGCTATAAGGGAGGCCCTTTTACCAGTTGATGCAAATTTTCCAAATTAATTGATCCCAAAATTGTGAGTGAATTCCTTTACACATACTATTTTTGTTAAAGTTTTGGTGTTTCTCCATGTTTTTTTTTGATTCTGAAGGCGTCAGTGGTCCATAGCATCTTTTTGATTCAGGGCCATCATAATATACCCATAATCCAAACTCTTTTCAGGTTTTGAGTTCAAAATTGAAATATTTTTGCCATAAAACTGATTTCAAATCTTCACTTGCGCTTTTTAGTATTTCTATTTACAAGCTTTCATATTACTCTGGTGGTTTGATTCTGGAGAAATTTCTTAAATATCTAGTTGTGGGTTTAAAAGATTCTATTATTTTCTCAATTTCATGGTTTGATTGACTCAAATCATCCTTAGTTTCAGGTTTTAATGTTTGCCATTCTTCATCATTTGAAAGGCTTGATGAAGAACTTTAATCTTCCTCTCCAACTGGTGCTGCAGATTTGTTGGTTTGAAATATTTGATCAGAAATTTAATTGAGCCAGGCATCCTCTGATTACCTGGGTATGGATCTGAATTTCATTTCTTTCATTTTATAATTCCACCAGTTTGTGTGAGAATAAAGTAGGAAAAAAATTGAGGTTGATATCCTATTAGTATTCCCAAAATAATTTTTTTCATGAAATTTTTTGAGGGATCTGTTGTCAAGTTTTAGTTAGATCACATTGAATCCAATAGTTCAAAGATATTTTAGTTTTAGATCAGAATCTTTTGAGATTTTCTTGGGGTTCTTGCCCAGGCTGTTTTTTTTTTGATTGAGAGATACAGCAAAAATTTTTGTGGCCTCACGCCAGTAGCATTGTGAGATTTGTGATAAAAAGTGTTTTGCTCTTACTTATTTGGTTATGGTCCTGTTGGCTAGTCCTTTTCTTCCATTGTTTTGAGGATTATAAAGATTGGATTCTTTTTTGATACCTTTTTCTTCTAGAAATTTGTTTAAAGAGTCATTCACCAAATTGACTCCTCTTTTGCAACATAATTCAACAGGATTTCAACCCATAAATTTAAATTAGGTTTCAACAATAGATTTGATAGAAGAGATGGTATCACTTTTATTTTTTGAAGGAAAGCAGCCAATATACCAACTGTAATTGGCCATGGTAATTATGTAGAAATAACCTCCTTTTGATATTCAAATAATTTTTCCCATTAAGTCTAAGGGGATTCTTTCCAATACTCTTGACACCTGGGTTGATGAATTTTTGAAAGTTGCATGGGTGAATTTGCTTTTTTCACATTTAAAAAAAATTGAAACCTGATTTGATTTTAGACAGTATTTCTGGATTCAAGAATCATTTAATTCTTGGTATTCCCATTTTTTCTAATTTCAGATGAACATAATTTAGTTCTTCCATTTAGTTTACAAGGGCCTGACTTATGGCTCTGGAATCAACCAATAGTAGTTTTTTTGAGATGGTACCACTCTTGATCAGACAGAAATTATCCAAAATTTTTAACCCTACAGGCTTAAGCAGTTGAGCGCCTTGAGAGAGGTATCTGATTATTTATAAAAGGTTCAAATTTTCAACTGGTGTCCAACCAGAATTTATCAGAGTTACTTTAATTTGATTAAAATGGAGTTTGAAACTTCCTTGGCCATAGAAGTGTATTGAAGCCACAGGTTTTCCAGTCTTGATTTCATAAGATCCATCTTCTAACTTGAGTTTTGTGAACAATGATTTGAAATTCACCATATGGATGGAGCATCAAGAATCTAAAATTAGGATATTGGAACGTATAGAGGAGAATCAGTGAAAAAAATAATAATTTAAAGACCTCCTATTTTTTATTTTTCTGATGCCTCCATGGTTTGAAAAGTTTAGGCTTAATTCTTGAAAAATCAAGCAATTTCTTTCCATCAAGTGCTTCTTTAAAAGCATCTTTTTAAATCCTTTTCTGCAGAATTGGTAATGGCTTTATGGGTTCATGCCTTCATTTATTTTGGGTTCCTCCTTTCATTTGATTCTTATTCTATTATTTTGTTGATTTATATGGTCCATCAGTGGGTCAATATTAATTCTTTTTTGGCATGCATGATTTGTGATGCTATTGATTACATTTCAGAGGTGGATTTAGAAATAAGAATATAAGTGAGTATATCTAAAGGTAACTCAATTTCAAATTTTGAGATCTTATTGAGATGAATCCCTATGATTATTTCAAATGATTAAATGCTTTCTTCACTGAAGGGAATATACATAAATACATAGAAGATTCAAGCAAAATTTTATGATTGAGATGAATTCAATTAGTGTCTTGTGATTTATTTATTGTACTTTATTTTTATGAGTGGCTGGTTCCAATTTGGCCAGGATAAAAAGGGAAATATCTCAATTAAGTTCAGGGCCAAGTTGAACATTTTCATTTGAGTTTTTCATGATTTCCAAACTTACACAATGATCAAACAAACTTTCCATCCTGTTTTCCAGATGGAATGATTATATTTGTTAATGAGAACTGTTTATTACAGCTGTTTCCTATTGGTCATTTCCTTCATGATGCTGTCCCCCCAGGCAACAAGAGGCAATCCATGGCCTCCGCAACTGGCAACATGGAGGCAGCGCAGTTAGGCTGTGGAGTCTATTTTTCCATTTTCATTGGTTTGTTTTAATCAGTCAAAGAGTTGGCCATTGGGACAAAATGGAAGCGCTTGCAGCAAGGGCCAGAGTTTGAACAATGACAAGGCAGCGGACAAGTCTGCAAAGATTAAGTGGTTGGAGCCAGAAAGGAGCACCTGCAGTGTCCTAAGTGACAGGCATTGAAAGCTTTATGGCCGGTTTAAGACTCCAAATGGTGCTTAGCTGTAAGAACTTCTGTTGGGGGGGAAAGGTACTGTTTAGGATGCCCTCCTGAGAATTACAAAAACATTTAAATGTGACCAGAATCAAGATCCAGAAACTTGTAAATATGGAATCAATGGAAGGGATGAATTTGATATTGGTTGGTAGCAATGAAACAAAACTATCTGAGGCAAGATGATGCGGGAAAAGACTTGAAAAGAATAAGAATATTTCAGTAGAACAATGCAGTTTTAAGTAACAACACCCACAAGCTGATAACTGTGGTATTCAGAAAAATATAAGGAAAGATCAACTCAATCCCAATCAACCTGCAGGTTCTCAATGAAACTGCCCAACTCTCTTCAATCAAGTTCTTAAAGGGTACCAGATAACTGTGGGTTGCTGTACAAAACAAAGCAATTTTTTTATGAAGCTCTAGAGGAAAAGCAGTAAAAAATTCAAACAAGAATAACCCAGAACTTCTCAAGGGACTCCAGAATAGCGTGGCATAATTCAACTTTTAACAAAATAAAGCAAGGCTTAAAACTCCATATTTCAAGCTTAAATAAACCTCTCAGTCAAATGTGACTGGTTCTGGAATGATAATCAAAGAATGATTGATACCAGTATGGTTGAAAAAGCCATTAAAAGAGTGGTGAAAAAAAACTCAAGAATTAAATCAAATGGATTCTTCTTCAACCAGCAAGTGTATTTTTTGTTGATAATTAAAAAGGCCACAGAGGGACGGATCAAGATTTTAGTATGGAGGCTCAAGGATCAGGGTGAAATCATAGATATACACCGGATAAAATTCTCTGATAAAGGGGAAAGGCCCCATGGATTTATTGATTGATTATAGTGCTCATGATGATAGGATACCATGCCAGATTGACAAAAGGCAGCGGAGAGCCCCTCCTTTCATGGGCAAGAGGCCTTGTAGACTACTGACAAGAGATAACTACACTCTTTTTTTTTGACAATGGATGATGGATGAGGGAAAATAGTGAAGAATGGAATGATTTGATTGCAACAAAGGACAGATAGATGAAGAAGAACAGAGCGTGCTGAGGTCGTAGTTACAAGGAAGGAATGAAGAAATGGAATGTGAAAGTTAGGAAATAGTAAGTAAAGCGTATGAATTGGATCAATAGAAAGCCTCACTGCTGGACAGAGCTGGAGATGAGTGGTGACTTGAGTGATTGAGAGTTGATGATAAGATTGACAAGGGTGAGTTGAGGATGACGGGTTGAGTTGGTTGGAATAAGAATGATGAGTTGGTGGAATTGAGGACAATGAGTTGAGGATTGAGGACAAGGAGGAAAATGAGTTGAGCATTGAGGAAAAGGGGAATGATTGAGAGCGGGAAATAAATGGATAGAAGAGTCGAAGAAGGGGAGGAGGATTGGATGATGATGAATGAGGATCAAATGGATGGTTGATGAGGAGTGGATTGATGGTGGATGAGGAGCTGATCAATGGTGGATGAGGAGCGGATGATCAAGGATGAGGAATCAGAGAAGGGAAGGAGATCTGAGGTCTTTGTTCATGGGATTGGAGAGAGTAGGATTGAGGGTTGTTGAAGCTCATGTCTAGATTTGGAGTATTTGCATTCAAGGTCAGAGCGGGAGCGGGGAAACTCACTCAAGTGAGTCATTCATTTCTCAACAAGCCGCTGTTTCTAGAAGTGAGGCTGTGTAGGACAGTAGACGTGAGAAGAGTAATTGATGGCTTGATTGCTGGCTTGGTGAGACAGTCAGCTATCATGCGGCCGGAGGGAATCAGATTGGTTATGAGGTGCCCATTGTCTTTTTGCTCACGCAGCCATTGTATTTGAGTGTCAACATGTTTCAAAGCCCCTTGGTGGGAATTGTGATTGACGATGTTGTGCACGGCCTTATTGTTGATTTTTGCACAGTGAGAGAGTTTGAGGTTGGGATTTAAGTCAAGAAGAAGATTGGTGAGCCAAATTCTTTCTTGAGTGGCAAGGACCAGTGCCTTGAGTTCTCCTTCCGTGGATGATAGAGATACGGTTGGTTTTAGTTTGCTATGCCAGGCTACAGGACAGCTGTAGAGAAGGATTATAATCCCGTGTGACTCCTGCAAGTGTTAGGATTTTTGGCGCCATCAGAGTCGCTGAAGCACTCAAGGTTGTACTTGAAGGAAGTGGATTTGAGGCGTAGAGCCAGGGATTGTGTGGACTTGAGATAGCGCCACGCGTGCTTCATTTCATTCCAGTGAGGGGTTCCAGGTTTGGAATTGAATGGAGAGAGGTTGGACACGGCGTAGGAGAGATCAGGGCGAGTACGACTAGCGATGAAATTCAGGTAGCCGGTGGCCAAGCGGAATTTGATACCCAAGTTGATGAATTTGTTGTGTTAAGAGTCAGAGGCGCCCCTGAGCTTTACATTGGGGGTCATTGGAGTTGATATTGGTTTGGCGTTAGAGAGACCTAGTTCGGAAAGAGCAGTTTTGATATGGTTAGGTTGGTGGAGTAGTTTGAAAGATTCATCCTGCACAAGATGATTGCCTAGGATTTTCTTTATAGGTCCCTTGTGAGAGATGTGGAATTCCTTCTTTAAGTTGAGACAAAATTCATTTGACTTGCCAACAATAACAAGATCATTGACATAGACAAAGACGTAGGTGGATGAGGATCTATTCATGAACAGGCAGGGATCGGATATGGAGATGACAAAGCCTTGTCTTAGGATCCACAACCAAAAGGTGTCCGACCAGCTCTTGGGAGCTTTCTTCAGGCCATAGAGTGCCTTTTTGAGTCAAAGATAGGGAAACTTAGATGGATACCCTTTGGGACACTTAATATAAGTTTCTTCATCCAGGGGAGCGTGGAGGAAGGCGGCTTTGATGTCCATTTGAACAGTCGGAAGTTCATGGTGAAAAGCGTAGACAAGGAGAGTCTGAAGAGTTGTGATGAGTCCAGTTGGAGCAAATGTTTCACCATAATTGATGAATTTGAGTTGTTTGAACCCCTATACGCAGAGGCAAGATTTGTAAATTGATCCTTTGCAAGAGGGATTGTCCTTCAGCCGGAAGACCCAGGTGGTAGAGAGAGCTCTCTTCCCCAAAGGAAGAGAGTGACATCCCTCCCAAACGTTGAGTTGTTTGATGCCGTTGGTTTCAACCTTCATGGACTTTAACCAGTGGGGGCAGTCAGGAGAGGCAAGAACTTCTGGATAGTTTTGAGGAACAGTCCTAGAATGAAATCCGTAGCGCGCAGGGGGTTGGAGAGATGATTGGTCTCTGAGGTTACAAGATGATGAGTTGGTGAGTTCGCGGTGTTAAAATACGTACGCACTTACGCGGGTGCTACGTATAAGTGTAATCCAAATGGGATGCACAAATGGGCCTCTAAGGCCCATTGGACACACACACGGACCATACGGGCCCATGTGGATGTCACGGATTTGGGGAAACTGGCCTCAAAATGCGTGAAATAGGCCTATTGGTACACGGGCCCTAACGGGCCCGGTGGGGTATATGGGCAGATACAGCCAGATGGGCTTGTATGGGCATAATTGGGCCCAAGGTTTATTTTGGACATACTTGGCCAGACGGACTGGCCCGCCAAAGTATGTTTTTCTCAGTTTTCGGACTTGGGGCGGCCCATTGGGGCCGCCGCCAGTGTCGCGGCCCACCCGGGGCCGCTGCCCGCGCCGCGGCCCGTTCGGGGCCGCCTGTGTTCCTCGGCACGGCCCACGCGGGGCCCGACGGCCCGCGCGGGGCTGTTGCGCGGCCGAGGGATCCCGCGCGGTGCGATGCCGCGCGGGCCCGGCTGGTCGCGACCGGCGACCAGCGCCGCGGAGCCGGGGTTCGCGGCCCCGGCTCGCTCCCCCTCCCCTCGCTCGCCGTCGCGAGGGGGAGGGGGCAGGCTGGCTGGGTTGAACCAGCCAGCGACCGGCCGCGATGACGCGGTCGGTCAGGGCAGGGGGGACCTGACCACCCCCTTGCCCAGGGAGGTGGCGGCGCCGGCCGCGAGTGTAGCGACCGGACGGTGGGGGGGATTTGATCACCCTCCCACCTTGTAGCGAAGAGGTGACGAGGGGCGCTCTCCCCCCCCCTTTACCGAGGGGGAGGAGCGACGGGCCAGGGGGGATCTGACCACCCCCCAGCCATCCTTACCTTGACGACGCCCTGGGGGTATCGACCCCCAGGGCCCCTGGTGAGGGGATTTGACCGCCCCCACCAGGGAATTGAGAGAAAGAGGGGGGGGGGCGGCATGTCCGCCGGCTACACCCCCCCCCATGTGAGGTTGAAACCGGACCCAGGTGAGCCCTGGGTCCCACCTGGCCCATTTGAGGGGCCAGGGGCTGGATGCATGAGGCAACCAGCCCGTAACAGAGGTAATAAGGCCATCAGGGCCGGTTGTAATAGACAACCAGCCAGGGGATTGAACAGCAAAGGGGCTGGTTCAGCCCCGTAACGGTGGAAACACCAGAATGGACCGGAATAGGCTGGTCGTAAGGGTTCAGGGACTAATGCCATGTGGGCTGATGTAGTCCAAACCAAGTAACAAGGCTTGTAGAGCCTGTAGAGCTCTTTTGGGGCGGAAAATTTGCCTTTTGGCTTGTTGTATCATGGGCTCACAAGAGGCCAATCTTTTGTACTTAAGGAGCTCTTCTCCCTGCTGTTTTCCATCATTCATTCATCATCCAATCGAATTCATCCAACATATTGCCCCATTGTGAGAGCCCCATTAGCCATTATTGACACACAGTGTCCAGCATTTCTTTTGCTTTAAATACTGCTCATTTGCCTAAGCTAATTTCTGGCCATAATTATAACACATTATCAGTACCAACATCATCATTACTTCCAAGCCATCTAGACCTTTGTACCTTACTTTGGAGAACCTCAAAGACCTCAAGTTTTCCAAGAAGATGTCCTATATCCCTGATGTTAGCTCTACCAAAACAGTTCTGAATAGTCAGAACTATAATGCTTGGGCTGTCCTTATGGATAGTGAGCTGGATAACATCTGCTGTGGGGAAATTATGGATGCAGATGACACTCTGATCAGTTCAGAAGTGGAGAAGAAGTCTTACCATCTGATCCTTAGGCATCTTGATGAGAATCATGTGACATGGGTTGCTGATACTCTTAGGGAAGATGAGAGGAGGAGGGGCAGCATCCTTTGGAAGCTGCTTAAGTCCAAGTATGCTGGTGATTCTGTTCACCAGAAGGGTATAGCCTTTAATAAACTGTTCAAGTTACAATATTCGAATTGTAAACAGTTTGTGGCAGAGGCTAGGTCTAGTATAGCCAAGTTCAAGTCATCTGGACTTAACATGGATCCAGAGTGTTTGTCACTCTTAATCCTTCAAAAGCTGCCAAAAGAGTTTGATTCCTTAAGTCAGAATCATTTCTCAATTGGATCCTCTTCCTGGGGAGGAGGATGTGCTTAAAAGGATTGAAAAGGATGACCTTCAATTCAAGATGAAGGGGGGTTCTGGAACAGCCCTAGTTGGAAAGACTGGAAAATCTCGCAAGAAGGCGAAAAAGGATTTGTCCAAGGTCTTATGTTACAATTGTCAGAATAAGGGGCACTATGCTAAGGACTGCAAGGAGGCCAAGAAAAGGAAGAAGTCCAAAGGGGATGACAAAGAGGTCAATCTCACAACTGAAAACGTTGCAATGGTGGCGTTGGATGCTCCAATTGAAGAGGCTGTTGTGGAAGAAGGTCCCAACAAGAAGGCCAAAATCGATGAGGATCAAGAAATGGACTTGATTGATTATGAAGTGAGTAATCTTAACCTCAAAGATAAGAACTTATCAGTGACTGATAAAGCTTCTTTCCTACTAGGAGGATTGAAGGAGGATGTTCTTGTTTTGATCGATTCTGGTTGTACAGATCACATGTTTTTTGAACCAAATTTATTTTCAAATCTTAGTGATTATGATGGGGTTGTAAATATTGGTCAGAAAGGCAGAACAATTCAGATTAAAGGAATTGGAAAAGTTATTCTTGCAAATCAATTGGGTTTCCAAATTACTTTTGATAAAGTGTTCTATGTACCAGAGTTGCCTTACAACCTTGTGTCTCTTGGGGTGTTATGGAAAAAAGGTTTCCAAATTCGTTATCTTAAAGGAGATAGGTTTGTTATTGATATGAATGGGAGAACTGTTCTTAGTGGACAAGTTCGGAATAAGCTTCTGTGTGCAAGCCTGTTCAAATTCTCAGCTCTGAGCACTGTTTCTCACAATAGAAGTGGCCATAAGGTAAAGGACAGCAACTGTGAGAGTTGTACCTTGGGGGCCAAGACTAGAAATGTGTTCTCTAAGAGTAGAGATCACACAGATGTTCCTAGAGAGGAATTTTCCATTGATTTGGCAGGGCCATTCACTCCAGAGTCCCTTGGTGGGGCAAGATACTTCATCAATTTAGTTGATACTGCAACTAATTATGTTTGGGTTAAACCGATTCGATCTAAGGATCAGACCACAGAGGAGGTTTCTGTAATCTTCAAAGTCTGGAAACAGAATGGTCTGATGAAGGAGATCAAGAGGGTTATTACCGATGGAGGGGGTGAATTCGTGAGTAAAGAGTTTGGGAGGCTGTTGAAAGATTATGGTATCATTCATATAGTCACTACTGCAAGTACTCCACAAAATAATGGAATAGTTGAGAGAATGAATAGGACTTTACTGGACAAAGTCAGAACTATTATGTCTCAATCTGGTCTGCCAAAGTTCTTATGGGCTGAGTTGATGTGTACGGTGTGTCTGTTGCACAACATTGTAAGTGTTAATGGGAAGTGTCCCCATTATCAGTTTTGGAAGTTGTACCCCAAAACATCACACCTAAGAACAATTGGTTGCTTGGTGTATTATAGTGTCCACCATAATGAAATTGTCGGAAAATTAGACCCTAGAGCCAGAACAGGGGCACTTGTAGGCTATGATTTAATAAGTAAATCTTATAGGATCTATTGTCCAGGGACAAGAAAGGTTATCCGTAGCAGGGATGTAAAATTCGATGAAAGTACCTTTCCACTCAAAAGGAGTGAAGATGTTGTTGTGATTAAGCCACAACAAGAAATAGAATTAGCACCTATTTCACCAGCAAAAGCTGTGGAACATGTGGTTCCAGAAGATGAAGAGGTGGCAGACGTGCCACAAGAGGGTTCAGTACCCGCTTCAGGTGATTCTGTGGAATCAGAACCTGATGAGCCTCCACCTCCGGTTAGAAGGAGTGGTAGGGTTAGAGTACCAGTTGACAGGTACGGGGAGTGGAGATCCCATTATGCTGCCGCAGGATATGAGGAAGATACATTTCAGGAACAGTGTATGCTCAATGAAGTCCTGGAGTTGAGTTCAGAAATGGGTAACAGGGTTAACCCAAATAGCTTTGGCCAAGCTATGAATTCTGATGAGAGAGCCAACTGGAAGAGTGCTATTTTTGAGGAATTTGATTCTCTAGAGAATAATAGTGTCTTTGAAGTGGTTAAGCGGGATTCTGTTCCAAAAGGAAAGACCATTGTGGGGTCTCGATTGGTGTTAAACAAGAAGTTTGACACAAACGGAGTTTTGAAAATGTTCAAGGCTAGATGTGTTGCACAGGGCTTCAAGCAGAGAGAGGGTATTGATTACCAAGAAACTTTCTCACCAACTGGAAGGCTGTCCACCTTCAGGTACATCATTGCTCTGGCAGTGGAGTTGGGTGAAGAAATCAGACAAGCTGATTTTGTAACAGCATACTTGAATGCAAAACTTGGAGAGGAGGAGACTGTTTATATGTCGATTCCTGATGGTTTTCGTGAATGGTTAGTAGAGACTAAACCAGAAACCATGAAGAAAATCTGTGTTAGAACTTTTCTTTCGGCAGATAAAGGGGAATATGTCCTCAAGCTGTGTAGATCCCTGTATGGATTGAAGCAAGCAGCTAGGTCATGGTATAACACCATGAGTGAGAAACTGATAGAGATTGGTTTTAAGACGTCTGAGGTACATGCCCACTGGAGCAATGATTGCGGATATCTTGACTAAGGCATTAGACAGAAACAAGCATCAAGGCTTTGTGACTAATATGCGGATGTCACCCCTTTTGGATTAAGGGGGTGTGTTA
Organism: Puccinia polysora; assembly: GCA_025617555.3. Lineage (NCBI taxonomy): Eukaryota > Fungi > Basidiomycota > Pucciniomycetes > Pucciniales > Pucciniaceae > Puccinia > Puccinia polysora. The sequence goes on from CM062614.1 coordinate 35,972,390, forward strand.
AAATACGTACGCACTTACGCGGGTGCTACGTATAAGTGTAATCCAAATGGGATGCACAAATGGGCCTCTAAGGCCCATTGGACACACACACGGACCATACGGGCCCATGTGGATGTCACGGATTTGGGGAAACTGGCCTCAAAATGCGTGAAATAGGCCTATTGGTACACGGGCCCTAACGGGCCCGGTGGGGTATATGGGCAGATACAGCCAGATGGGCTTGTATGGGCATAATTGGGCCCAAGGTTTATTTTGGACATACTTGGCCAGACGGACTGGCCCGCCAAAGTATGTTTTTCTCAGTTTTCGGACTTGGGGCGGCCCATTGGGGCCGCCGCCAGTGTCGCGGCCCACCCGGGGCCGCTGCCCGCGCCGCGGCCCGTTCGGGGCCGCCTGTGTTCCTCGGCACGGCCCACGCGGGGCCCGACGGCCCGCGCGGGGCTGTTGCGCGGCCGAGGGATCCCGCGCGGTGCGATGCCGCGCGGGCCCGGCTGGTCGCGACCGGCGACCAGCGCCGCGGAGCCGGGGTTCGCGGCCCCGGCTCGCTCCCCCTCCCCTCGCTCGCCGTCGCGAGGGGGAGGGGGCAGGCTGGCTGGGTTGAACCAGCCAGCGACCGGCCGCGATGACGCGGTCGGTCAGGGCAGGGGGGACCTGACCACCCCCTTGCCCAGGGAGGTGGCGGCGCCGGCCGCGAGTGTAGCGACCGGACGGTGGGGGGGATTTGATCACCCTCCCACCTTGTAGCGAAGAGGTGACGAGGGGCGCTCTCCCCCCCCCTTTACCGAGGGGGAGGAGCGACGGGCCAGGGGGGATCTGACCACCCCCCAGCCATCCTTACCTTGACGACGCCCTGGGGGTATTGACCCCCAGGGCCCCTGGTGAGGGGATTTGACCGCCCCCACCAGGGAATTGAGAGAAAGAGGGGGGGGGGCGGCATGTCCGCCGGCTACACCCCCCCCCATGTGAGGTTGAAACCGGACCCAGGTGAGCCCTGGGTCCCACCTGGCCCATTTGAGGGGCCAGGGGCTGGATGCATGAGGCAACCAGCCCGTAACAGAGGTAATAAGGCCATCAGGGCCGGTTGTAATAGACAACCAGCCAGGGGATTGAACAGCAAAGGGGCTGGTTCAGCCCCGTAACGGTGGAAACACCAGAATGGACCGGAATAGGCTGGTCGTAAGGGTTCAGGGACTAATGCCATGTGGGCTGATGTAGTCCAAACCAAGTAACAAGGCTTGTAGAGCCTGTAGAGCTCTTTTGGGGCGGAAAATTTGCCTTTTGGCTTGTTGTATCATGGGCTCACAAGAGGCCAATCTTTTGTACTTAAGGAGCTCTTCTCCCTGCTGTTTTCCATCATTCATTCATCATCCAATCGAATTCATCCAACATATTGCCCCATTGTGAGAGCCCCATTAGCCATTATTGACACACAGTGTCCAGCATTTCTTTTGCTTTAAATACTGCTCATTTGCCTAAGCTAATTGCTGGCCATAATTATAACACGCGGGAGATAAGTTTGCCTTTGGACTCTGATGAGGAGGAACTGTAGGAGTTATTAGATGCCTCAACAGCGGTAGAGATGAGATTTGATGAATCAGAATTGGACAAGGTCCTGGTCCGATTGGGAAGGGAGTTGGACAAGATTGGAGAGGACTGTGGATTGGAAGGAGAAGTGGAAGAGGATGAGGAGATGGAATTGGAAGAATTGAGAATCTCAGTTAGTGTTTTGTTGAGAGAAAGAAAGGGCTCAAATGGAGATTTTTGGGAGTTGCAGGAAGGTAGAAGAGAGGGGTTTTCAAAGATTTTAACTTGTTTGGAGCGGAATACATTGTTGATGGAGGGACAGAAGAAGCAATAGGATAAAAGTTGTAAGTCAAATCCTACCAGTATTCCTTCAATCCCTTTTTCTTTGAATTTGCATAACAGTGGATTACGCTGATTTAGAATAATGGTTTTTGATCCGAGGACGCGAATGATGTTGAGATTAGGGGATGAATTGTTCCACAGTTCGAAAGGGGAAGTTTTAGGTTCTGGCGAGGGGATGAGATTGCGTAGAGTGCAACAGCCGGATACAATTTTGTCCCAGAGCTCCAAGGGAATGTTCATGTCAAGCATGGTTGTGCGAGTGGCTTCAATGAGGGTCAGATTTGCTCGTTCCGCTATAGGGTTGTGTTGAGGTGTGTAAGGTTTGGATGTAGAATGGAGAATCACCTCCTTGTTGAAGAAGGAGCTCAGTTTGGAGTTGATGAATTTGCCACCATTGTTGGAGTGGAAGTGTTTTAGTTTTTTGGAAAGTTGGTTTGAGTGAAGGCAAATAAATTTGATTATCTCGTCAGTTGCTTTGGATTTGAATTTGAGAGGGATGCACGTCTTGAAACAAGAGTGGCTATCAGTTAGGATCATGAAGTATCAATGTCCTGTTCTGGACATTGGTTGTATAGGTCCACAGAGGTTGGCATGTAATTAATCGAATGATTTGTTTCTTTGGGGAAATGGACTTTGAATGGGGAGCAATGAACTTTTCCCTTAGCACATGAGACGCAGCAGGTGTTGTCCCAGAAAATTTTGGGAAAGTTGCATGAGAGAAGTTTGGTGGATTCAAGATGGGGATGGGCAAAGCGTTTGTGGAGAGTTGCAAGAGTTAGAAAAGAGAAGGCCTTGGGAGTTGTGGGATGTGTCAATTCCTCTATGATCAGTAAATTGTCTTGGATTTGACCTTCCAGTACGGTTAGGTTGCCGTGAGTGACTTTGAATGAATTTGGAGCAGTTCTTGTCAGCAAGCAGCCACCCATGATTAGTTGACCTAGGGAAATCAGATTGATGGCAATTTTGGGAATGTAGAGCGAGTCAGCAAGGGTGAGACAGGAGTGCAAGGTGATGATGGAGGCGGAGGCTATTCCATTTGATTGTATCAAGGATCCCAACTTTCCGGTTTGAGTTTCAGTCTGTTTGTTTTCAAGGGAGTCAAAGAAACAAGAGCTGTTGAACATGCTCTGAGACGCGCCTGAGTCAAGGATTAATTGGTCCCTTGACAAGCTGAGGGAGTGATTCATGGAAAAGCTAAATGCCAGATTTGCAGTGGCCTTGTTGGGAGGATTAGGTTTCTGACCGGAGTTGGAGTTTGCTGGTGGGACGTAGTTATGTTGAAGATGGGGGTAGAGCCAGAAGCAAGGGTCTTTGGGATGGTTGGCTTTGGGGTTGTGCCAGTTGGACTTGCAGTGGAGAGTTTGTTGGTGAGCAACTAGGGCCGTTGCCTGAGATCCGGTGGCTACCTTGTGCTTGACTTGATTGAGATGGCGTAGTACAAGATCTCTGTCAATTTTATTCTCTCCTAGCGAGTGGGTTATGGTGGTTTTAAGATGGTCCAGTTGATGCGGGAATTTGTAGAGAATGAGGTACGCTAATATATCGTTGTCCATTTTTATCCCAAATTTGGTGATTTGGAGCAAGCAGGCTTTGACTTCTGTGATGAATTTCTCAATGTTCTTGGGATCAAATTGAAGGTTCAGGAAATGGAAGAAAACCCAAGAGCAATTAGCGGTTTGCAAAGAGGCAAAGAATTTGTTAATTGACTTCCAGAGAGCTATTGCATTGGTCAAGTGATTCTCCTTAACACAATTTACGTAGGTTTGGTTGTCCAGTTTTGCCAGGATGTAACCCATGATCTCGAGATTAACTTCAGCCGGGCATTTGCTTTGTTTGGCAGAGGTCAGCCAGTGGGATATGCCTTTAAGTGAGAAAATGGTGAGAATTTTAGATTGCCAGAGAGAGAATTTTGAGTCGTTGAGATTAGGAATTGAGTCTGTCAGTGTCTTCAGAAGCAAGGAGGATAAGTCTATTGGTCCTGGGGTAGTCATTATGCTATTTGGCTTTTAACCGTGAATAATGGAATGATTTGATTGCAACAAAGGACCCATAGATGAAGAAGCACAGAGCATGCTGAGGTCGTAGTTACAAGGAAGGAATGAAGAAATGGAATGTGAAAGTTAGGAAATAGGAAGTAAAGCGTATGAATTGGATTGATAGGAAGCCTCACTGCTGGACAGAGCTGGAGATGAGTGGTGACTCGAGTGATTGAGAGTTGATGATAAGATTGACAAGGGTGAGTTGAGAACAAGGAGATTTGAGGACAACGGGTTGAGTTGGTTGGAATAGGAATGATGAGTTGGTGGAATTGAGGACCATGAGTTGAGGATCAAGGACAAGGAGGACAATGAGTTGAGGATCAAGGACAAGGGGAATGATTGAGAGCGGGAAAGAAATGGATAGAAGAGTCAACAAAGGGGAGCAGGAGTGGATGATGATGAATGAGGATTGGATGGATGGTTGATGAGGAGTGGATTGATGGTGGATGAGGAGCGGATCGATGGTGGATGAGGAGCCAATGATCAAGGATGAGGAATCAGAGAAGGGAAGGAGATCCGAGGTTGTTGTTAATGGGATTGGAGAGAGTAGGATTGAGGATCGTTGAAGCTCATGTCTAGATTTGGAGTATTTGCATTCGAGGTCAGAGCAGGAGCAGGGAAACTCACTCGAGTGAGTCATTCATCTCTCAACAAATAGTCATGAAAACAATAAACCATAGGTAAAGAATGATCAGGAAATGTAAAAAAAGAAAAAAGAAAAGAGATTAAAAGAAGGAAAACCAGCCCCCATCAAGGACAACAGCAGGCAGCAGATGAATTTCTGTGGCTTTTTGGATGAGAGGTGGTGACAGCGGTGGCGGATGATGATTTGATGATGGTCCAATGAAGGAGGCTTCAGGGGTGATTGAGCAAGTTGGTGGGAGGAGGTGGATGGAGAACAAAATTAGTTGCAAGGAGCAAGGTTGGGAGATCAAGAGGATGGTGCACATCAATCAGGCGGAGATGAGATTGATGGAAATTGGCTCCAACAGCCACAAGCAACAGCTTGCTAGTTGTTTTTTTGATAAAATCAAAGAAGGCTTGAGGTGGATGAATTGGAATGGGATTATCAGTGGGAATATTGGAGGAAAGTTGGTGATGGACATTTGCAAGCTGCCAGGCGACAGCACCAATGTCCACAAGCAACAGCTTGATGATCATTCAGGTGAGAAAACCAAGGGTGAAAAGGTGACAGGGATGGGGATAGAATATTGATGGCTGTTGGAGAGGCCAACAGCCAACCAGATTAAGGGGGGATTGGGCAATTGTACTGACAATATAGGGATTGGCTGCAGTCTATTTTGTTTTCAATGATGGTGATGATGACCCAATGATGGTGATGATGACCCAATTACGGTGATGGCAACCCAATGAGGGGATTATGCTGATAGATGGAAGTGATGAAGATGAGGAGTGGGATGGCTTTTTCCGCGTGCTTGGCCAAAAAAAATTAGGGCCGCAAGCGCCGCAATGAAAAGTTGAACAGAGTATCTGAGGGTTGAAATACCCTGGAGAGCGCTTAATAGACCGCTAGGACAGGGAGAACTTGGAGAAACAGAAAATGGAAGAGGTCCAATAATGACACAGAAAATACATATATATTTTATAAACAATTTTTTAAAAATTTCTCCCTTTTCCTGAGGTGTTCCAAATTGGTGACCACACCGGAAGTACGGGTACAGGACCTTCCTTTTTTGGTAAATTATTTTCAGGAGGCCATGAAGGGGTATGGAGCAGGTTCTTCAGCAGGTTTAAAGGTAACTGGGAAGGTTGAAGGAATTTTTACATAGCTCTTGATGTGTGTTGGAATCCTGGGGGCAGAATTCAAGCTTTGGGGGGATTTGGTGGTTATTTATAGACACAAATTCAAGTAGGCTCAGCATTAAAAATCTAAATAGAAGGCTCAGCAGTTGGTGGTTGCATAATCCACAGCACAATAGTTTTTAAAATCAATGTCTGGCTAATTTCCTACTCCGGTGAAGGAAAATAGTTGGCTCAGCAATTTTGTGTGTGCAAGTTCCTCAGTGCAATAGCAATGCTGAGCTGGCGTTTTGCCTTTTGTTTAGAAATAGATTTATTTCCTTCTTTTGGGGATAAATAAGCTGTAATATTTCCTTTTTCAGAAAAATTATTGGGGTCAATAGCTAGCTCCCTCTGCAAATATGGATTTTGAAGCAAAGAATGCCAAAGCAATTAATTGAAAATATGGAGTAGGTATCTAAGAAATGACTAACTATCTCATACTGAACAAATCAGAAGGGAAGAGAGGGCTAATAAAACAATCCTGCAAGCAACTCAAACCATCCTATCCAACTCAAAAATTCCCACACATTTCAGGAATGAGGTATTCAAGAGCTCCTGCATCATGCTGAATCAAATCCTCAGAGAACACACCAACCTGAAATCTTGGGAGGACATTCACAGTTTCAAAATCCCTGAAAAATAACTCAAACCCATTCGCTGCTCATGCATCTACCTACTCAAAAATAGGACAAAAGGCATGAATTTCCATGAAGAGGGATTCCCATGGCTGATTTTATGCTTCAACCCAATTTTTTCGTCACACAGAATACTTACCCCTTTTCATTTGATTATCCAAAAAAGCATGTCACATTCCTTAGAATTTAACCCCCACAAACCTCAAAACTCACAATGGAACCCTCACAAAACTTTAAACTGTCCCACCAAGATCTCTATCATGCTGACTTCCAAATTGAGGGCAGGAAAGACAAAACTCAAGACCCACCAGACTTCCTAACTCAAGTGGCTCTGTTATCCAATTTTGAATGGTGGGAAACCTTGGAGGACACACACTTACACTCCTAAAAATTGGCTTACTCTTTGAAAAGTGCATCCACTCAATTGAAAACCAATGAAAATTCATATTTAGAGTGTCACACGGAGGCTCGACACAAAGCCAGGGTGGCATTAACTAACAGTAGGAAGGAGACTAGTACCGGAAGAGATCCGAGATTGATCAGGCTGAAGGTTCAGAAAAAGGGAGTAAAGACTCCAAGGTGGGTGAAAACCCAAAGAGGACTCAAGATTAGTCAGGATGATACTAGTAGGAAGGATACTCCAGAAGGAGTGGACTGAGAGCTAGGGTGCAGAACAAGAAGAATTGATTTCTTAAGGAAAGACTTGAAAGTGTAGGATGAGTTGAGTTTATATAGTGCTAGGTACAACCTGTGATACTATTGGCTTGTATCATGTCAATGATATCTGAGAGGCTGACTAATCACATGTATTACATAATCACAACTACTATCTGTGTCATAGGTATGACAGAATCCCCCCGGGAAAAAAAAGTGTGCTCCTGAACACCATTAAAGAAAGAAAAGGAACAAAAACTGATTGGCACAATTACTCTTAGGCTGGAGAGGCCAGGTGATTTGAAAAGAACGTAAATTGATGAGGAGGAGAGCCATGAGTGTGTCAGGGAAGTTGCCCTTTCGTATAAAGTTTGTTGCGACATGGTTGAGCGCGCGGATTGCTGAGTTGACATGAGGCGGAGCGATGGACAGGTTTGCAAGACTGAAAGGACGGTTAGTGCGAGGTAGACTAGGGGAACAAGCTGCAAGGTTAGGTAAGCGGTTCATGTCGAAATGTCGAAGCGTTGAAGGTGCCCAAGCGCTGGGATGTTGAGGCATCAAAGCGTCAAGGCCTCAAAGTAAGTCGCACAAAGTCAAAGAGCCAGGCGCGCAAGGCCAACGGGCAGGCAGATTGAGGCGGAGCAAGCGAGCAATGTTGAGGTTGGGCAAGCAAACAATGACAAGACTGGGGGTTGGACATGTTGAGCGGACCAGCAAGTCGCGCAAAGATTGGGAGATGGCAATGGTGGCGGAGAAAAAGTCATATTGCATGATTGGGTAGTATCAGGATGGTGCGATCGCTCGTTGCCTCTCCGAAGGCAATGCGCGCGAGCAACAATGAGATCGCTGGTCGCCCGGGATGATGCCACTGTTTGCCGGCTTGTCAAAGGCAAAGCAAGCGAGCAACAAAGATTGGTTGCTGGGGGCGGAGCGAAAGGAAAAAAAAACGGTGATGAGGCCAATTGTTGTTGGTGATGAGCCGCTTGTTTGTTGTCTTGCCAAAGGGGGGGCGGCAAGCGACGTTCAGAGGTTGCGCAAAGTTGACAAGGTTGATCTGCGCAATGCTGATTGGTGAATCGCGCAAGGTTGAGGAGAACAGCCTGCACAACCACTGGATGAGCAAAGAGGGGGTTGCAGAGGATGAGGACCTGGTAGCGATGAGGGGAAGTGGATTGGGTTGATGAGGAGACTGATGATAGTTGAGAGTTGACAAGATCAATTGATGAGGGTTTGACAATGAGTGACGGAGCCAGGGAGTAGGAATAGAGGGCGGATTGTTGTAACTAATCCGATGGTTGTTGGATGCTAGACATTCCAAGACTACACAAAGTATGGTGTGGAAGGTAAAGGAAAGCGGAAGAAGATGTGTCGATAGAGGAAAGTCAGGTCCGAAATGGACAAGACAAACTATACAAGTATCGAGCAGTAGTATGAGGGAGCTAACTATGGTCGACTACAAGGAAGAAATCAATTCTTATGTCACACGGAGGCTCGACACAAAGCCAGGGTGGCATTAACTAACAGTAGGAAGGAGTCTAGTACCGGAAGAGATCTGAGATGGATCAGGATGAAGGTTCAGCAAAAGAGAGTAAAGACTCCAAGGTGGGTGAAAACCCAAAGAGGACTCAAGATGAGTCAGGATGATACTAGTAGGAAGGATACTCCAGAAGGAGTGGACTGAGAGCTAGGGTGCAGAACAAGAAGAATTGTTTTCATGAGGAAAGACTTGAAAGTGTAGGATGAGTTGAGTTTATATAGTGCTAGGTACAACCTGTGATACTATTGGCTTGTAACATGTCAATGATATCTGAGAGGCTGACTAATCACATGTATTACATAATCACAACTACTATCTGTGTCATAGGTATGAAAGAGAGTCAATTTCTAATGAAACACCAATAGTCAAACCTCCTTCCACTCCTCCACAAATCTCAACTTGGAAGCTCAGAAATTGAGCTCATCTGGCTCCTCCTCAATGCTACAGTTTCCAGCACTACTACAATCCAAAGACCTATGACAAGGCACTTTGATCCACCAAAGTTGTCAATTTGTTAGAAGCAATGAATATTTAATTTTACTCAATCAATCAGCTGGGAGTCTTTAAAATCTCCTAAGAACTTACTGAAGACTACCTGTGTGCTCAAATTAAAGGAAATTTCCATGGAGACTCACTCATGTAAAAGTATAAGAGGTCTGAAAAACCTAGACCAGGTTGGAGAACAGGTCTGCTGGTGAGGTTATGGCCTATTGATAGACTTGGCTTGACAAAGGCAGCAACATGAGATTCATGCTTGAGAACTTGGGACAATGATGACTGATCCAATCAATACCAATGAGTAGACTGTGGCAACGAAGCAAGATCTTGAGTGAGACTTGATGTAGGGTTGAAGTAATAAAGATACCTACAGTTCTTTGGATGATAGGTGATCAAGTCAATTTTGAGTCAAGAACTGAGAAAGCCAAGACGGTGAATAACAAGATGAGTAGAAAGACTAGGACAGGAACAATCCAGCAGTTAAAGTGGTGAGTAGATTGTTGGAGTTGTCTGTACCAGAGTTTGAGAGTTCTGTAGGGTTCCCCAGATGGTTTGGGGAATGACGCAGAAAGAGCGCGTAGACAACCGGGAATCTTAACAGATAAAACAATGATGGAAAGGAAGAGTGACAGTAGAGAAAATAAATAACAAGTAAGAAGAATAGGGTAAGCCAACAAGATAACTAACACGCCTACTCAACTCTACATCATGAGAGTTTAGGAGTTGACATACTCGGCCAGTTGCTTTACGGCAGAATTGCTTGCAGCTTTTTTCAGAGCATCAGCCAGCATTTCTTGCAAAACAATGAGTTTTACCATTTTTTCACCGTTATTGACATTGTTGCGTAAGCTTTTCAACTTGATGTTTATGTGCTTTGCGTGGGACTTCATGCCAAATTTTTTTATCTTGTCTTCAATTCCTTTTCTTGTCAATAAGGTGTACTGGAGGACCCAGGGGTTCTTGCCATATTTTGCACAGTAGGTGGTGAAGCCACTTCCCTTCCACATGACCAGTTGACAGAGAGTTACATTCCGCTTTGGTAGAGGATTGAGCAATACTGCATTGACAACGCCTAGTCCAGTAGATAGGACTCACTTTAAACAAGCACAGAAGACCAGACTGAGAAATTCTGGTGTCTGGGTTGTTGCCCCAGGTGGCATCACTGTATATCTCTAGGTGGCAGGAGCTCCTTCTGCTCTTAATCACAAGCTGGAATTCAATGGTGCATAATAGGTATTGCCATACCCGCACAACTTCTTGCCAGTGTTTGATTCTAGGACATTCCAAGAATTGAGCCAGGCTAGACACAGCAAAACTGATGTCCTGCCTGGAAAAATTTGCTATGAAGTTGAGATTTCCAATGGGAGACCAGTAATTGAGGTTGAGTTCTTTAAACTAAGCCATCTCTTCTTTGGTAGCTGTGATTAACCTGAATTTCTGAGTAAGAATAAAACCAGCAAATACATACAAGATGGTTAGAGATGTAGTGCGTGAGACTGAAAATGAAGAAACTGATGAAGTGATAGATCATACCCAGCCTCTATCACATCTAAGTCCGGTCACAGTATAGGACAATAAAGAAATAAATATCTAGACTACCTCCATTGAAAATGCTGGTATACCTCTGAGAATGAATATGAAAAAAGAGTCAAAACAAAAGAAGACAACAAATGAAAAGCTTGGTGAACAAGGGATTGCACCAAATTGGGAAAAACTCTATGTGAATGGCCGATCTTTCTTCTTGAGAGTTCTCAAACATTGACAATCTAATCTTGAAGTTGAGTTATTGAACACTTTCAATTTGAAAAGAAGAATATCAACTAGTTCCTTCTTTTGAGATTAGTTTGAACTTCAGACTATGTACCCTTGTTGCGCGGAGTGAGAGTGGTGTATATTGAATAAGTGTTTTGAATAAAAGCAAGTCCTGCATGATTGTTAGGGCGCATGTATAGCGCCTGTATAAAAGAGTAAATGTGATTAGAAAAAAAAGAACATAAGAAATAAAAGAAAAGAGAAAAGAGTAAATAATGAAAATAATGAATAAGTATATGATAAAATAATAATGGGAAAAAATGCAGTAATATGTCAACAATATGTCAACAAGCTGGTAGTAGATGTAAACCAGGGGTGCAGGGATTATTTAGAGGTTTGGCCTCAGTGAGTTTCATCTCCTCTAGTCCTTTCTTGATGTGATTGGGAAGGGACAGACTAATGGAGTTCTTACTTCTGTCAACTTTCATCCCCAGAAGAGTGTCAATTTCATGGGCCAATGAGTCCTTGAATTTGTCCAGAAATCCAAATTTGAACTTGTTGAAATTCCCAACAATGACCAGATCATCAACATGGAAGAATAAGCTAGTAGTTGCATCTTTGTGGAGATATAGACATGGGTCAGAGTTGCTTTTGTGGAACCCATTGCTTTTGATCCATTTGATCAAAGTTTTATACCAGTTGAGCGGCACCTGCTTCAACCCGTACAGTGATTTTTTGAGTTTGAGAAATTTTCAGGTCCTTTTTGATCCAGTTGGAGTTTTGATATAAACTTTTTCTTCTAGAGGAGCGTGGAGGAAGGCACCTTTGACATTTAACTGAAGAATTGGCAGATCTTTGTCAACAGCGTAAGTGAGGAGCGCGCAAAGTGAGGCAATTTTTCCGGTTGGCGCATAGGTTTCCAGATAATGAACTCCCTATCATTGATTAAAGCCCTGAACACAGACTCTGGACTTAAGAGCGATTTCTGCAGTGTGAATATCTTTTTTACGCAGGAAGGTCCAAGTAGTATTGAGAGGGTTGGTGACTTCACTTTTGTTGGCATCTTCCCACACTTCAAGGTCTTCAGCCATTCCTAGTTCCTTTTTGATGGATGGTATCCATTCAGGGCATTTTAGGGCTTGGTGTATGTTGGTTGGAACCTTGTTTGATTGATAGTACCCGTATCTATCTGGTTGTTTGATAGATTTGAGATCCCTTAGTTGAGGTTGGAGAGAGTCTTGAATATTTTGGTTTGAATCATTGGATTCTATGGTGATAGAATCTTTTTTGGAGATGACAGAACTGGCAGGATTGAGGATTGTTGGTTTTTCTTTGTCTTGTGAAGTATCTTCAGGTTGGTTGGACAAATCAGGAGTTAGGGGTGGTATGGTAGGCAAATCAGGGTTTGATGTGATCTCAGAATTTATAGGTAAATCCAGAGTAGCAACATGTGTCTTTAGGAACTCGACATGCTTAGTTTCTATGATTTTACCACTACTGGAAAGTATTTTATAGGATAACAAACGAGGATTGTAGCCAATCAGAATTCCTTCAGCTCCTTTGTCAGACAGTTTTGATTGGATTTTAGTATTGGAGAGAAGGTAAATAGCTCTTGAGCCTAGGGGTTTAAGATAGCCAGTGGGTATTCAAATTTTATGCATTTGCTCCCACAGGGTTTATTTGCCCTTCTGCTGAGGGATTTGGTTCAAACCAAAACAAGCAATTTGAATCAAAACGTGCCAAACATTTTTTGGAATAGTAGATTCACTAAAGGCTGACAGGATTTATTCCATAATTTTTCTGTTTGCTCATTTGGCCTTACCATTGTGTTGAGGATGGTACAGTTCACTGATCAAGTGATTGATAGATTTGGTCTTGAAGTAATTGGATAAGGAGGTGTTTACATATTCGCGACTGCCGTCAGTAATGAATTCAATTGGGTAGTATCCAAGTTCCTTGGCTTTTTTGTTGATCAAGAACATAATAGTTGCAGTAGCAGCATCTTTTGAGGGTAGTGGAAAACTCAATAGGTATCCGGACTTTTTGTTGACTACTGTGAGCAAGTATTTCATACCACCTTTACTAGTAGGGTTCAGTGGTCCCATTAGGTCCATGTGAAGACAATCAAACACTTGGGCTGCAGGGATTTGTTGATTTTTGAAGGATGACCTGGTGATTTTGGATTTCTTGCAGGCTAGACATTCAAAGTTGTTCCTATATTGGCTGTTTATTTTATATCCAATCTGAGTCTCAATTCTGCCTATACTGGCATGGCCAAGTTTCTTGTGAAGTTCATGGAGTTTGGACAAGCTCAAGTAACAACTTTGATTCTCTTGAGCTGACATGTGATCCAGGACAAGGAGATTATTCTTGCTGAAACCTTCCAGAATAGTTGTTGCTTGAAGTTGAATGGAAAAGGTGGGAGTGGCAGGTTTAATGTCTACAACTAGGCTGCATCCTTTCTTCAGTAGTGCTCCCATTGATATGATATTGAAAGCTGCTTCAGGGACCCAGGCAGAGTTCTCAAACAATATGGTTTTGTTTTGAGTCATGATGTTGGCGGTCCCTAATACTTGAATGATTAATCCTTTGCCAACCTTTCCTGTTTTGATTGTATCTTCACCATTTTGAATGGTGAGTTTGGAAAAGATGTATTTTTCCCTGAACATGTGAATGGAGAAACCTCTGTCAAGGATAAATTGGTTTGGATTAATTTGGCAATTCAGATTTAGAGCACAAAATTAGGAATATAAATGTGCTTCCTCCTTCTTCTTTGAGCCTTGTCTTGCTTTTCTTGGGGGATGGTCAGGCCTAAGGTGAGGGAATTCACTCCAAAATGAGGAGGGTGGATGAGATTTGACCAGCAGATTGTATTTTCCATTTCCAGAACCTAACAAACTGGTATTACTCGTGTTTTGATGATCAAGAGCAGAGGAAGTGTCTGAGGGGTTGTCAGCTCTCTGATACCAGGAAACTTGCAGTCCTTTAGCTACAGAGAGTGATAAAAAATGCTGGAATGATAATAATAATTATTATTCCAATAATGAACTCTTAGAAGCTCAAATAAATGATATAATAATAGCATTTGCAAGGTTTGATTGGTTTGTTAATAAATGGTTTTCAATAGAATATAAAAGAGGGGCCACAGTATTATAATGCTGGGGATCTTTACAGAATAGCAACATCTCTTCAAGGGGCCTGCTTAGGCAGTTTAAGAACCTTGGAATAAAGATGGGTGCCTTAGAAAGTACTTATTTCACCAATGACCGGGTGTAAAAGCACAAATGGCCAAGACAGGAAGGGTAACACTCACTCCAAGCACTTTACCACAAGAATCCGGGAATAATTGGAATGGTTTCAGAGCAGATGGGGTAGATTGCTTGACTAAACTTCAAGGGTTGATTGGTCAATAAGGATAAATAATACTACTATAGACTAAGTCATAAATCACTTGCTTATCTTTATATAAGCACTTGAGCAACAATGAAACGGTGTCTGATTGATAATAAATAATTCATGGTAACTGATTCTGGAATAGTGGATCCAAAGAGGTCTGTATAAATACCTTTTTGGATGATTTTGAGCTTCTCAGGGCACGTAGAGAGGGTTCTGCTCGTGGTCTGAGGCTGGAAAGCCAGTCAGAGGATGATTGGCACGTCCACTTGGTGCTTTCAATCAGCTGTCTTTAGATCTGCTGGATTTCTGTACTATTTTAGCCACAGGATCTGTTAATCTGTTATGGCGTAACTTTGATCATTCTGTACTCATCCTTCATTTGTACTATTGATATTGCTTTAAAGCGTGCAGATGTGGATGTTTTCTGATTTTCCATCATCTGCTGATCATGTAGTTGATTTTCAATAATTTTCATGAACACTCTTTGTATTGTTTTGTGGTCTTCAAATATCAGGCTCAGTGATTTATGTGGTAATCCTTGATCTTTGATTTATCATTAAAAAATGTTTTGAACTTAATTTTCATTAATTTTATTTAAGTTTTGATCTTTTTAGATCATTAGTAATGCATATGTCAGTTTGTTACATATACTAGGAAACTCTAACTAGGTTGTAGCTCTTCTGAGTGGTACCTGGTTGTCAGATTAGTCACAACGGATCTAGACGCGGGGATCAGTTAGTACAGATGCGCGTGGGGTAGGATCCCCTGCGTGCATGGCAGAATCAGCTGCGCGCAGGTCTCTAGTACGCCAAAATCTTCTACCAGAAGTACGTAGGGATCACATTTCCGCGTTGAACTCCTAAAATATAAACAACAACTCAATTTTGAGTGAATTTTAGGTGTAAATCCTATACGTCATAAAACGTGTGAAATATTTGAATGGCCAAAAATTGCCATACTGGTGTCTTAATTTTTAGTACTTTTCTTTTTAATTATTTGAAAATATAAGGACTTGGAATTCAAGGGTGGGGTCAGTAAGTGACCCTACCTAATTTTGGGTGAGGAATGCATTTCTGTAATAATATTTATGGATTTCTCACTCCTTATTTTGTTAATTGAGATATTCCTATTTTTTCATAGTTTTGTGTTGCTATTGACAGGTTGCTGTGTATTTAGTAGCAAGCTGACAGGGGTCCTGACTTTACAATTGGACTTTGTTTTGATGTTGTACTAGATAATTAAGGACAAGATTTACTGTCAAGTTGAATCTCAATTGCATAATTTGAGAGCCTATAGATTTGAGAGAATCTGGTAGTTTGAAGAGTATGAGATAACTAAGAATGTCGGAAGGTAGGTCAATGCCTACTTCTTCAAGTTTACTCAGGTGTTGCTTGACAGCAGTGACAAAGCCATCTATGTTGTTTTTATTGAACCCAAGTTATAGAAAATTAAAGAACATCCAAGCCCTGTTAGCGGCTTGACTGGAAGCAAAGTGATTTTTAGCCGCCAACCAGATTAGTTTGGATGAGTCTTCATTTTCTTGAGTAATGATGTTGGTTTGGGTGGAAGAATCAAGTTTTGACATGAGGTAGCCAGCCATTTTTTTTTGTCAGGAATTTCATCATAAGGATTTCTGGAGTTGATCAGATTCATAATTCCTTGCATTTTGAACAAGCGCTCCATCTTCTTCTTCCACATGGTTTAGTTTGTTTCAGGGAGAAGAGGAGTTGATTCCATTAGCAACTTGAGAGCCAGAGCCTTGAAGTTGCTTTCTGCACCTTGTCAAGGGGAGACGGAAGATTGAGCCATATTGGTTGAGCAGATTGATTTTTTGGCTTTTAACTGTGTAAAAGTATAAGAGATCTGAGAAACCTAGACCAGGTTGGAGAACAAGTCTGCTGGTGATTTTATGGCCTATTGATAGACTTGGCCGGAAAAAGGCAGCAACATTAGATTCAGGCTTGAGAACTTGGGATGATGATGCCTGATCCAACCAATACTGATGAGTAGACTGTGGCAATGAATCAAGATCTTGAGTGAGACTTGATGTAGAGTTGAAGTAATAAAGATACCTACAGTTCTTTGGATAATAGGTGATCAAGTTAATTTGGAGTCAAGAACTGAGAAAGCTGGGAGGCTGAATAACAAGATCAGTAGAAAGACTAGTAAAGGAACAATCCAGCATTTAACGTGGTGAGTAGATTGTTGGAGTTGTCTGTAACAGAGTTTGAGAGTTCTGTAGGGTTCCCCAGATGGTTCGGGGAATGATGCAGACAGAGCGCGTAGACAACAGGGAATTGTAACAGATACAACAATGATGGAAAGGAAGAGTGAAAGTAGAGACAATAAAGAACAAGTAAGAAGAATAGGGTAAGCCAACAAGAAAACTAACAACTCAAATTCAAAGGAAAAGTGTGCGTTCAAGGCTTCAACAAAATTCACAGCATGGACTAAAATGAGAAGTTTGCTTCTACCGGGAAGAACTCCTTCTTCCAACTTTCTCTTGTCTATGCCTTGAAAAAAAAGCTGCTAATCAGAAATTTTTCTTTAAAGGGGGCCTTCCTTCATTACCCAATCAACACAGATATTGTGGTAAACCAAACCTGTCCTTCAGCCATCAGACTATTTTTTTTAATTTTAATTGTTCCTCTTTTTATTAAATTAACCTCACAAATGAATTACAAACCCCTCCTAAAACATACCCTGAACTCAAACCAACCTCAAATCCATCATCCATCACCAGATAACCCCCTTCAAACATATTAAACACCTGTCACAAAAAACCCAACACCTGGTGCAGTCTGAATTATCTCGCAGTGCTTAATAAATGAAAGCCTAACTGAATATCTAATGGAAAAATATTATGTTAAAAATAACCACACAACAAAAAAAAATACCCATACCAGCAGGACTTAAACCATACCAGTACCAATATTGCACTAAAACCAGTACTATGAAACCAAGTTACACTACATTCCTGGATCATTCCATAAAATTCATGAACAATCAACTGTCCTCTGAAGCACTCTGATACTCATTTTAAAATAACCACACAACAAAAAAATACCCATACCAGCAGGACTTAAACCATACCAGTACCAATGTTGCACTACAACCAGTACTATGAAACCAAGTTACACTACCTTCCTGGATCATTCTATAAAATTAAGGGACTATCAACTGTCCTCTGAAGCAGTCTGATACTCAGTTTTCCACCATTCCGACCATAAAACACACATATACACACCAACAGAAGTAGGAGATCATGCAGCCAAGTACATCTCAATTCTCACCAACCAGGAATAACAACTCAGTACACATGAGCTTTCTGGAACTTTCACCACCAGATGAGGCCTCTGAACTCTCCTCTGAAGCATCGACACTTAAATACAATGGCTGCGTGAGCAAAAAGACAATGGGCACCTCATAACCAATCTGATTCCCTCCGGCTGCATGATAGCTGACTGTCTCACCAAGCCAGAAATCAAGCCATCAATTACTCTTCTCACGTCTACTGTCCTACACAGCCTCACTCCTAGAAACAGCGGCGTTTTGAGAGATGAATGACTCACTCGAGTGAGTTTCCCCGCTCCCGCTCTGACCTTGAATGCAAATACTCCAAATCTAGACATGAGCTTCAACAACCCTCAATCCTACTCTCTCCGATCCCATGAAAAAAGACCTCAGATCTCCTTCCCTTCTCTGATTCCTCATCCTTAATCATCCGCTCCTAATCCACCATTGATCCGCTCCTCATCCACCATCAATCCACTCCTCATCAACCATCCATTTGATCCTCATTCATCATCATCCAATCCTCCTCCCCTTCTTCGACTCTTCTATCCATTTCTTTCCTGCTCTCAATCATTCCCCTTGACCTCAATGCTCAAATCATTGTCCTCCTTGTCCTCAATCCTCAACTCAAAGCACTCTGGCATACTTTTGCCAACATATAAACCAGACAATACCTTCAAGCCACGCTCTAAAGTCACCCAAGGGAGCATGCGGTAACACAGCATACCTCATATCTCTACAGCTAATAACATTGAAAAAGCATGCAGGTAGCTCCTTCAGTATTTTATAAAGATAAGGACTCAGAGCCTTCCTCAGAAAAGCCAGAACAGGAATTTCCACAACTACACCTATGCAGGTTGAACCATTGAAGTTACCAAGGTGTTCTTGCAGCTGCCAAGCATGTTTAATTTACTACAAAGAAGAATTGAATTAATCTGCAGGGAACTACTGAAAAATTCTACAAAAGATAAGCACTCAGAAGCGTCCATAACTCAAAAATCTTAGCCTGTTCCTCATATTCTTTCCTTTGTATCAAAAATGTTACTAAAAAATACAGCTATCTCTCAGCCTGATTTACATGTTTTCTCAACAGAATCATTTGTCCCATGTAACTGTACACTCCTGTTCTTCAAAATTTCAGAGGAAGGCTCAGAACCGCACTCAGGTTAGCCCTGAGCATCCTCTGAGGAAGTACTTTTCTATTTAATTGGGGCTCTTTTTCCCTATCCAAGTTTTCTAGCATGGCATCTGCCCTTCTGATATTTTCTAACATGGCATCTGCCCTTATGATATGTTATAACATGGCATCTGCCTAACCAGTGCCAGCTTTTCAGTGAACCAGAATCAATTTAAAAGGAAAAAAACAATCATGCACAAACTTATAATTTAACATTTGACCCAACCCCAGGTTTTCTTGAAAAGGGGTTCTTCAGAAAAGACCTGTTATTCAGCACCTATTATTAAAAGGAAAAACCCTTATTTTCAATTGGTAAATTTATAAAAAAAAGAGGAGGAGCAAAATAGAAAACCCAACCAAGCATTTCCCACCCAGCTCCCAGTTGGAAATACCATCTTTGGGACCTCCTACTGTTTAAACACCTCTTAGTCAACCCTTAAATCTTTAATTGGAATTGGAGAAATAGTCAAAAATTGGCTAAATTTCTTGATTGTTAATTGGTCAATATTTATCAATAATCCAAAGCAACTGGGAATAGAATTAAAAATCCTAAAAATATCTATTAAGAATTAATCTAGTTCTTATTAGAGGCCTATTTTAAGCCTCAAAGAAGCCAGCCACTAATTAAAAAAAGTATTGTGCAGACTTACTATAGTTCTGAAGGTCAGGAAATTCAAAACCAAATTAGTTTGCCTCTATCTACTCAAGAGTAGTAGTAGTACTAAATTCACCTTCAAGTTACTTCCAGCCAGCTATTTTATAAATGATCCCATTATACCTTGGAGTCTCTACAACTTCCTCATAAACGGGCCCAGAGGTTCACAATCCAAAGGGATAGTACTCAAGTTTAAAAATTTGCTGTATGGCCTCAAACAAGTGCCCAAGAATTGGTACAGACCTTGACCAAATGGTTCAAAAATGTTCGTTTCAAAGAATTGGACTCTGAACCCTGAATTTAAATCCCAAAATAAATCATTTTCTTCCATGTTGAAAACCTGATTTTTGTTGTAAAGCTAAATGGCTTTGAGTCAAAATTTGTTGCCTGCTTCAAAGGGTCAACTGCAAAACCCTGGATAAAATACTTGCGATGAAAATATAAAAACCTTGAAAATCAAATCACCTTGTGCAAACCACATAGATCATGGACTTGAATCCCTGGTAATGAATTAATGCAAGGGAGCAAAAATGCCTTTGACGCCCAAACTTCAACTGTTTGAAGAATCTGACAAGGGCCATGCTATGTCTATTCAACTGAAGGTGAAAAATCAATCTGCCATAGGCTTCATTTACTACGTTAATTGGAATATCAAACCAGAAATTAGGTTTTAAGGCTCTTCCCTGTAAATATTCATGGTCAAAAAAGTTCTTATTCACTTGAGGGAATTCAAAAAAGTATGGAAGTACCTAAAGGCAACAAGATAACCAAAATACATTTTACATTTCAATCCCTCTGCACCAATCCTCTCAATCTTCAGTGATGCAAACTGGGTAAACAATCCATCCACAAGGAAATCACAAATGGATTATCTCTTTTTTACCTTTGGCTGTTTTTTAGCTTGGAATAGTGTCATACTGACACCAAACTCAGTCTAACCTCAGTCTTACCCTCAGGCCTGATCTACTTTCTTAGGAACTTCAACCTCAGGGCTCAGGAGACTTAAATCAATATGTCTCCAGTAACTATATACCTCAGGATCTTCATGCAGTACATATCTACATATAGTTTAACCTCATACTTTACAAAGATAGACTCCATAGGCTTGCACATACTCAATCTCCCAGGCTCTACTCTACCTCTCTGTCTAAGCCATACCTCTTTGGGTTACCTCTCTGTCTAACCCATACCTCTTTGGGTTATCTCTCTGTCTAACCCATACCTCCTCTGTGTGGTTTATCCTTTGGGAATCTTTATGTACATCCTCCTGCAGATTGTATTACATACTCTCTCTACTTAGTACATAGTGTCATGACTCCCATATACACTGTACATCCTTCAACTGTACTCTCCCAACTTAGACAGCTCAGACCTGGAACCTTGTCCCAATGTAGAAGCAGCCTAATCTAATGTGGTAGTATCCCTGATCAGCCCTCTCTATTACTTAGACTGTTCCCATGACATCATGTGTGTAGTCTGAGCCCCAATCACTTGTACCTCTGTTGTAGTTCCAACCTCTTGTCTATTTAATAAGCCTCCTCTTTCCTCTTCCTGGTGCTTCCCCCAAGAAATCAGTTTACTACTTCTTACTAGGAGATCTTTCCCAGCAAGTGTCATTCAGCAGCATTCAACCCAATCCTCCTCTACTCCTGTTAGCCTCCTTCAGTAACCTTGCCCCCAAGCCTACTGTGGGTAGAGACCCCTCTGTGCCAATCCCTGATTGCATGTCAGCAGCCCTTGTGACAAATAGTTGAAAAAAAGAACATATCATTGTCATCCTCCAAATCTGAACTGAATATACTTTTATAATCCTATCAAAAAGACGTATGGATTTCCTCTCTGATAAAGGATCTCTTCAATCTCAATCCATCTCCAATAATTCACCAAATTGACAAAAGAAGCCTAAAAGAGAATCTCCTCCAATTTGGCTACAAATCAAAGACCTAGTATTTGGATCCTAAGCCTAAAAGAATGAGGGAGCTGGTCAAAAGAAAAGAAATGCATGTCAAATGTATTCTTTTCTACCAGATGATTTTCAACTAACCTTTCAAAACAGCAAAAAAAAGCCTCTATTTGTCTCCTTTTTTATTTCTTAACTGGAAATCAAGATCTCTAAGGCATGGAAGGGTGTTAAAATCTCAGACACCATACCCAACCTGATCCAAATGTTGCCCTCCCAGTGAGGAAACTCTTTCTTAACTCAACCCCAAATCACCTGTCGGGACACTCCACCCAGAAACCAAGGACCCTCCTGGCTTTAACAGAAGGAAGGGAAAATGGAAAAGAAGTAAAAAAAAATTCAATCTTAATGGACCAAAGTTCTTGATCAACCTGGACCACCTCAATTCTCAATCTCTAACTAAACTTCTCCATTCTTCCTGTTTCAAGGTATTTTCATTTTTTGTTTCTTATCCCTCATATCCTTCTATATGTAAATCCTCCTCATTCCCAATTCATCATCTTGATCCTCTCAATCACCAAAATATTTGGAACTGTCTTTTGCATGGTGAGATCTCTCTCTGTTCCTCACCCCACATCACATCAAATTCACTCATTGCAGAATGTCAATCTACTCATCCTATTCCAAAGTGTTCTTATCAAAATGCCCTGCAATTTTCAACTCTCATACTGAATCAACAAATCTAGCTTCACATATTTTTTGTCTTCTTTTTTTTCTTGCTATCTCTCTCTTTCTCTCTCTCATCTTTTATTTTGCTTTCCTGATTATTCTGCACTCATTAGCCTTTCAATTTTTAATTAAATATCTCTAGAAATTGCATCAGAATTCAAACCTAAAGCTAATTGAAAAATGCTTCATATTTTGTGAAATAAATTTAAAATTCAATCAAAAAGTACATGAATAAATAGTTGAGACTAAAGATTCAGCTCAGGATAAATTTTGGAAATATTGAGGCAATAAAAAATGACACTATCAATTGAGGTTGGATCAAAACTTGAGCTAGGAAATTAAAGGTGGAATTCATACTTGATTGAATGTTCTTCATCTTCTGAGAAAGAAACAAGATACCTTGTTGCCTTGATTGATTATTGAGGCAAAAACAAAGAGAAAGATCAGACTGATGAAAAATCTGAAAAGGTTGAATTATCAAGTACCAGCTTTGAGGTTCTTTATTTTGATCCAAGAGGGTGTAAATATATTGGTCAAGTTGGTCATTTTTTACATTTTAGTTGATGAGATATAATTTTCAGATAAAGATTCTTTGAAATGATGGTAAAAGTTAAAGGATTTATTGTTGAATCTTGGTCTTGGTAGTGGGTTTGAAGGATGAGAAGGATCAAAATAAGTTGGAAACCAAGAATGTAGGAAACCCAGTTTAGGCTTGTGCCTTTGCATGTCTTGAAGGATGAATCACTATTTCTAGACAATTTCCCTCATTCAATGTTTCTTTATTCCATTTTTCCACATGGTTTTATTTTTGGTAAAAATGTATTTGAAATTCAATTAATAAAGGTTTTTATACAAAAAAATCAATATTTGAATCTATAATTCTTATTATTTTACAATATGAATTTTTACTTTTCATATTTAAAACTATTTTCATTCTCCTCATAAAAAAAGTATATTCAAAACTTTCTTATGTATTTTAATTTTTGGTAAAGGGTATTTACATCCCACTAGAAAAATTCATTATTATTCAAATAAAGAAATATTTTTCATATTTAAGGATTTTTTTTTGCTTGATCAAGCATTAATTTGAATATTTAAAGATATCTGAACTTCCTTCACAAAATAGGTGTATGAAGTGTTTTTTGTTTTGTTAATTTTTGTCACAAAGGTATTTTCATTCCATCAGAAATATTTATTTTCTTAAATGGAATATTTTTTCATATTTTCAATAATTATGTGTGTACTGAAAAGAAATTTTTTTTTGCATATTTCAAAATATCTGAATTGCCAGTATTAAATAGGTATATGTGGCTTTTTTTAAAAAAAATATATTTGGTACAAATTTGTTTCCATTGCTCTGGAAATATTCCATTTCTTGTGGACAAATTGACTTCTTATCATTTTTCTTATTTTCTTACATTGGATGATTTTTTTTGCAAATCTGGTTTCAGATTTCAATGCCTTAAAAAAATGAAGTTTTTTGATTTTTCAATGTTAAATTCACTCAATTTGTGTCAATATTTGAATTTTCCAAAAAAATTAAAACTCAGAGACACCCCACAGGGGGTCTGGAGGCCTCAATTAAGGCCCTTAGGGCCTCATTTAACATTTACAGTCCTGAAGGGCCCAAAAAGCTATCAAAAGGTGTGTTTTGCCACCCCAGGAACTCCATTAAACCTTAAAAAGAAATGCCAAACCTAAATTTTCTATATTTATTTTTTTTTTCTATTGGCACATATTTCTAAGCTATGTACACCTTCCTGGAGTGGGTAAACACACCAAAAGGTGTTGTCCCAAGTGCTTCTGGCATGAAAGAGGCAGAGGTCGCAGGCACTACTGCTCCCAGAACTCAGGGTGATGGGTATAAAGGTTCTTGAATTTAATTCAATTTCAGGCCAGTGGACTAAGTGATCAGAACAGGAAACAACAGACAATTTAAATAAATGATGATAAAAGGAACAGTTAAGATGAATAGAGGAGATCTGGAGTTGAGTATCAATCAACCTGGACAATTGAATTTGAGTGTTGCAACAATGGTTTTGAAGGCAGGCCTGGCTGCAGGGGATTGAAAATGTTGAGGTTTTTAAGCTTGGAGTTTAGTTTTGAGATGCATCATAATGACCTCACCCGTTGGAAGTTATTGTGATTGATGGTTCAACTGTGAGCTGGAGAATATTTTTGGTGAGTAAGGATCAATGAAGCATTGGTAGGATAGATCAGAACAGCAAACATTTAAATGAGGAAAGAAGAAAAGTGAGAAAAAGTGGGAATTGAGAATGAAATGAAAATTGAGAATGAAATGGAAATTGAGAATTTAATTAACCCCCTTTTCAATCAGCCTTGTTGAGCCGATGAGGTTGACAACAATCTTTGAAACATAGAAAGTTGGATAGGATTACTAAGTTTCCTTTCCAGTCCATCCTGACTGGTGCAGTACCTTTGATTGGTATTTTTGCTATTTCCTTTCCCATAGTGATATTTTTTGCAAGGTAAGGGTCCAGCTTGGTGAAGAAACTTTTCAAATTGAATATGTGGGACATTGCACCTCTTTCTACAAGGATATATTTTTTCTTTCCCTACATTTTTGTTGATCAATCTTGTTAAAAAATAATGAAAGTGTACAATTAGGGGTAGATTGCAAAAAAAATGAGTAATGAGATGAGGAAAAGGGTGGATGAATAAGATATGGACATAATCCAAGAGTCGGGCTTTGAAGGAGGCTGGTTGACTAAATCTTATAAAATTAAAACCAGAGGGGAAGGTGAGATGATTCCAGCTGGATTGTTGGCTTTCTTTTGCCAATATGACACCTTCAGGAAGGGGACTAACCATTAATAAGTATTATACCAAATTTTGGGGGGAGATGATTCCAGGATGGATGGAAGGGAAGGCTAGTATATGTGAGAAATTAGGAGAAAGCCTTGGGGGATGAATTTCTGGTTCTTGAGGTTTTATTTTCCATTTTATTACATATAAAACTGTTATACTAGAGGCTGAAGTTGGTTGATGGGTGATTGGCCTGTCCAGGATGTTCTGGAATCTACTGATCTTTTAGTCCAGTGAAAGTGAGCTAGCCAGACAGTGAGGAGTACGTACAATGTACTTGCCCATGTTCCAATTGTATGGAGGAGAGGTAAAGGATACACAAAGCCTTAGAGAGAGATTGGACCTGGAAGGTTACATAGGGCCTGCAGTATATGCAGAGGGATGCACAGGAGGTAGAGCTAGTAGATGAATAGGTACAGTTTGGATGTACTGAGGTTACAGGGAGGCTGAGGTGACTGAGGTTGGATTACCAATTTTTGGTTATGAAAGTAACCCCCCTGAAGAGGAAGGGGAAGCTCATGAAGCCCATAAGAGGTTGAGAAGATATTTGAGTTCTTCACCATGTCTGATCTACAATTTCCTTCACCTTATACATCAACATCACTACCTTGCAGCTCTGCACCCCTATCATAATTCAACACATCACCCACCCAATCCTTCACAATTGAAGAGACCAAAATTTAATTTCCAGTTCATCAACACATTTCTTCTTTTTTCAGTTTCTTGGATACTTGTAATATTTGCACCCCCAGAATCACCCAAACATCACAAAATTGTGAGAACTATATAAGGTATAAGAGAAATTTTTCTGGCCTTGAAGAAGTTTGGATAAAAGTTCTTGGGCAAGTTTTGTGGTTCAATGGCAACAGTGGGCCTAAACATGAAGTGAAGTGGGACCCAGAAAGGATAATAGCTTCTGTGGAAGTTCCCAGTAGAGTATTCCCAGAAGATTGTGAGTCTCTCTGGTTTTCAGATTAGAAGATTTTGGATTCTTCTTTTGGTTGATTTTCTGTCCCTAGTTGAAAATCTTGGAGAGAAATTTTTTAGGATGGAGTGTTGAATGAGGGAATTAAAAATTAAAGTGGAGCTGGAATTTGAATTTATTTCAAAGAAGAGTATTTCAAATTTGAAAAAGCTTGATGTTTGTTGGTGTATGCCATAATTTTATTTGATTTATTTTATCAATGATTCAAAACCCATATTCAGGTCATAAAACTTCCATCAAATGTTTTTCAAATCTTTCAAACCTTTTCAAAAAATAGAAGATTTTCCAAGTATTTTCCAACTGGTTGAAGTTCCAAGGTTTCAAGTAAAACCAGTCCAAGTTCAAAGAAGTAAACCAAGAGAAGTTGAATTCCAAATTAGTTGGTTTGAAAGGGTTTAATATTTTCTACAAGCCATCAATAAAATTTTAGCTTGATAAAAGCATGGCCAAAGTAGCTGAAATAAGTTCAAAGGAGCATCAAATCTCAAATCTTGGGGATTGGTCAAAGTGTTGAAGGAAAACCAAAGGAAGTGGCTATTTTTGTAAAAAGCAGTTTTGGGAACTTTCAAAGATTCAAACTTTGATTATCCTGGGGAACCTAAATAAGACAGAGAACCAGAGGAGAATATTGAAGAAGGGCATGAAGAAATAGAATAAGAAGAAAGAAGAAAAGAATTAAATGTAGTGTATAAAGGCCAAGGAAGGTAGGTGCAAGCAATTAGGGAAGGATCAAGAACAAGGGCTTTAGGTCAAGCAATCAGGAGATATTTATAAATAGGTAGTCTTTCTTTTGAATAAAGAAGAGTAAGAAAGAATAGAGTTGAATGTGGATTCTTTTCTTGTTATGAAGGATTAGTGGTTTTCCCAGCAAACAAGGTTGAGGATTATCCTAACAAAGTTTTGAATACTTATGAAGAGTATTTGTCCAAGTTTCCTCAGGAATCCAGGACCCGTATATGTTTTGTGGATGTTGAATGGAGAATCTCAAAACTTAGAAGAAGAAGAAGTAATTGGTGGGAGAATTTTGTGAATTTCTTTCTTTGTCTTTGATAACTTATGAAATGTGATCTTCTGCTAAGGATAAGAAATAGTATGAAAAAAGAAAAATCAAACTATCTAGTGTATGGTTTACTTAATTGCTAAACTTTTTTATAAGATTCAGGAGGATTTTTACTTGGGGAATATTATAATGATTTTACTTTTATGAATAGATTTTTGATTGGAGTTAGAAGTTGGAAGAAAGAAATGGAATTTTTTTGAGTGATTCTATTATTTGTCAGTGATTGATGGAAATGTGGTAGGAGAATTGGTGAAGTGAATTTGTTAAAATTGATCAATTCATTAGAAGTTTCAGGTGGTTTTGGGTTTGGAAGGGTTGAGGGAGTAGAAGTAGTGTAGTTAGGATGAACAGTTGGTAATTTTAGAGACTGTTTCCCATGAGGTTCTTTCAGATTAATCTAAGAAAAATTTCTATTAAGCTAATTAGTGAAGATTTCCACACCAAATCTTGAATTCCAAGATTTGTGTGGCTTCCCATTATTCTTTTTCATCAATTTCACCTGTTTCTGGGTGTTTTTTATTACTAGGAGAGGTTGGGCTGTCAGAGTATGGCTTGAGAGTGGAGATTTGGAAGACTGGGTGGATGGGTGACCATTGATCAGGTCTTGGGATTTTAAAAGCATGAGATCCCCTTTTGCTAATATTGAGAAAAGGTCCCAACCAGCACTCAGAGAGCTTCTTAGAAGGACTTTAATTTGTGATATCATTTGAAGATAACCACAATTTATTATCAGGATTCATAACTTTTGGACATATTTTTTTTTTCAGTTAAGAAAAGTACTTGTACCTATCCATAGATTCTTGTACCTATCCATAGATTCTTGTATCTATGCATAGATTCTTGTACCTATTGATAGATTCTTGTACCTATCAATAGATTCTTGTACGTATCCATAGATTCTTGTACCTATCCATAGATTCTTGTAATTATTTCTTTTTTTGAATGTGCTTCTTCTGGATCTGGTCCAAGTGATGACTGGCAGGCTGGTTGCCCAAAACATTACAGAATTCAAAACTGGGATTTCTTTGAAAAAGGGTAAAGAAAGAAGATTGATGGAAAAAAGAGTGAAAACTGTTGTTTTAGGAGAATTCCTTCAAAGAGAGCCAAGTATCCCAGTTTTCTTGGTGATATCTCATGTAAATTTGAAGGTATTTTTCTAGTAATTTACTGAATCTTTCAGTTTGACCATCCTTTTCTGGGTGGTAAGATGTTTAAATATTCCTTTAGGTCTTTAAACTTTCACAAAATATTTTACAGAAAGAAGAAATTAAAAAGGAACCTTGGTCACTTATAATGTCACCAGGAAATCCATTCTTGGATAAGACATGGTTGATTAAAAGAATAGCTAATTACACTGCA
This sequence comes from Puccinia polysora, assembly GCA_025617555.3. Classification (NCBI taxonomy): domain Eukaryota; kingdom Fungi; phylum Basidiomycota; class Pucciniomycetes; order Pucciniales; family Pucciniaceae; genus Puccinia; species Puccinia polysora. The sequence continues at coordinate 36,000,555 of CM062614.1, forward strand.
GTTGGTGTCCCAGTTCTTTTGACAAAGAAGGCCAGTTTGGAGAGATGGTGAACAATAAAAAGGATGGAGTAAAATAATTTTTGAAGAGGAAGTTTAGAAACGAAGTTTTTAGATTCAAGTATTTCATTCTGCTGAAAATTCTTCATATTTCCTATTCTGTTCGATTTCAAGCTTTTACCATTTTCCTTTTTGCCTCATGTCTCATTTCCTAAACTTTCCTGTGAATGCTACTCCATGATTTTTTCTCAAACTCAGGCCTTTGTTAACGACTGTAGACACTTTATATCAGAAGCCTCTACAAAATTACCTTGTTTTCCTGATTTATATCCACAACTGCTCAGACCATCACCTCTTCAATTGAGGTTCCTGAAAACTGTGTTTCTTGGTTCAGGTATGCCTTTTATTATTATTTTCTTGTTAATCTCCTTATGTTATCATTTTAATTTACTTTCATTCTTTCTCCTCAATCAGTTCTTATTGTGTAAGAAGGTTCTCTTAGGGTCATGTGTCTCTTATAACCTTCATATTGTATTGTAGTTTTGTCCTCCTTGCCCTTTTTTCTGTTCAAGTATTTTAGGTATCCTTTCCTTTCCTTTTTCCCCTTCTTTACTTTTAATCTAAATCCTCCAAGTTATGAAATAAATTTTTTGAGTCTCCTGAACTTGATCATGAGCTCCATGGAGATTGAAGTTCAAGTTCTATCAGTGATTGGAAGGGTTTTGAGTAAACCTCTTTCATTTCCATTCCTATAATTGTTCCTGTTACAGAGATAGCAGTCTGATATGTATTTCTTCACATCTTTTCAAATACCTTTCAAGCAGAAAACCCTCTGTATTATTTTGAGATACTACTGTTGACCTGGATAAACTGCAGAGGGGGGCTCATGGTGCTGACAAGGTATCTTCAACTTGAAGTGATTAGCTTTTTCAGGTATGAACACTTTATTCTTGAACAGGAGTGAGCCACTGATGGGATCTAAGGATTAGCCACTTATGTCTTTCCTAATAGGTTGATGTTAAATTCACGGCTCCAACTGTGTGGTAGTTGTTTAGGGCCCTAAATGGCTCAAATGAGCCGTGGGGGCTTCAAGCCGACTATAAAGGGCTGTTTCAAACACGCGCAACCCCTGGGTGGTTGTGTAGGAGCCGTGTAACTCCCAAACAGGGCTCAAATGAGCTGTTTTTGGGGGGTGCAAAAGCCCCCAGAAGTCATGTTGGAATTTTGGGCACCCCCTAGACCAAACTTGGGTTCTGACAACTCAAATTTGGGATTAATGCGTACTTTGTGGGACTGTTGTTCCAAACCTAGAAATCCCAAAGAGAAATTAAAGTAAAACCAAAGTTAAATTAAAGTGAAAACTCAAATCATAAATCATATAAAAACCTGCAAACAATTCTTTCTCAACTCAAAAGTGAGCAAAATTTGTTTGATCAATTGAAAGTTGGATTGAATACTGAAGTATACCATTGCATTTTTTTGCATGGGAACAGTGGCAAGCCCTTGTTCTTCTGACATGGCTGCGTGGAAGGTCTACATTGATAGTTCCATCAAAAAAGCTTTGTAAAAAGAAAAAAAAGGATTTGGGTAATGAAAAATTGGACGCCCCAATTGCATCCTCATCAAGGGTGACACTTTATAAACAAAATGATTCACAAATGATTATGACTGCTGGGGGTGAGTAACATTTTATGTTACTGGTCTTTTCCATATTTAATTTGATTGAAACTGATGGAGTACATGCTATCAATATAACTATGAAACTATGGCAGATCCACTTGACCCACCTCCCTTGAGATCTTTTCCTACTAGGGAAGAGGCAGAAAACTATTGTCAAACATGGGAAATGAAGCATGGTTACGCTTTAACAGTTTTCAACTCAAAGAGTGACCAATATGTGTATTTAGCCTGTGATAGACATGGTTCCTATTCAGGAAATCTTCTTACTGAAAGTTCTAGAAAAACTCACACAAGGAAGGTTGGGTGCAAGTTTTTAATCCAAACAAGTTGCACAAAGGCATACCCTTTGTAGCACCTCCCCTACAAAGAAACCCAAAATAACCATCAGCCATCTGAACATTTCTCTGTGCATCCTCCATTGAGGAGAATCTTGGGGGTGTCCTTAGACAATCAAGTAGAAGGAATCAATGATGGGCTCAATACTTTAAAACTGAAGAGAAAATTGAGCAAGATTGATGGGAGGGATTATTTTGATGACCAAACAATCTATAACACTAAGCGGAAGGTAAGGCATGCAGAACTAAAGGGTAAAATTGTTATGGAGGTACTCTATGAAAATCTTGAAGAAAAAAGTTGGATTCACTGGTCAAAGTTCAGTGGAGAGGGTCACTTGTAGGCCCTGTACTTAGCACATCCAGAGGCAGTAAAGCTTTCAAAACAATTCCATAATATTGCTATGTTGGATTGTACTTATAAAAAAAATAAGTACAAAACCCCACTATTGCATTTTGTAGGAATGACAGCCAATCGGAAAACTTTCACAAAAGCTCTTGTTTTTATAACAAAAGAAATGTTTGAGTTCTACAGTTGGTCTTTAAATGCATTAAAGGAGTTGGCTCATAATCCTGAGAGAGTTCCAAAAGTCTTTCTGACGGACAGTGAAAAAGCTTTGATTCATGCAATTGAAACTAGTTTCCCCAAGTCATCAAGACAATTTTGCACTTGGCACTTGTCTAAGAACATACAAGCAAACTGTAATCTGCGCTTTGTTGATGGAATTCAAGGATGGAAAAGCTTTATGAATCTTTGGGCAAAGTATGGGTCCTCAAAGACCAAGGAGGAGGCGGAGGTCAATGATGCAGAACTCAGAGTAGGTCCTAATCACTGCTTCTTTTTCTTCCTAGTTTTTTGTTCTGACCTTTTGACTTGTATAGGGTTTCTTGAAAGACTATGAGGATGTACTTGAGTATAAGGAAAATGAAATTTTCCCTATCAAAGAGATGTTTGTAACAGTTTGGACTTGTATAAACCCAAATTTTGGAAGCAAAAAAACATCTTGGGTTGAAGGGGCCCGTGCAACTCTGAAACAATTCCTTGAAAACACTTTGGGAAACCTTTTGGATTTTAGAAAGGCCTTGACAGAACAGTTTCAAATCAAATTGAATCAGTTCATGCATCACTTGATAACTCTTGAATTAACTTAGAGATAGTTCTTCCACCTGAACTGTACCATTGGGTTACAAATTGTCTTTAGAGGCAATCCATCTTGTTAGGGAACAATTTGAGAAGTTAAACATGATCATGATGGCAAAGTCTGCACCAATTCATATTTCAAGACTATGGATCTGTCCCGTCCCCACCAAATAGGTGACTGTCTAGCATTCAGAGGATCTGCAGTAACCAAAGATGTTCATCCTCAGTGGAGGTTAGACTCTGACCCTTGCAGTTCTTTTTCTGTAAGTTGGCTTAATTTGGATTGTTCAACTCACTATGTGATTAATCCATTTTGATTAATGAATCCTAATTCACTAATGGTTGATCCTTTTGAATTTTTCCAGTGCAATGTTGATGAAATGCTAAGCATTACTCAGTTATTCAAAAAGGTCAATGCAATGATCTTGGAATCTCCAGATCATGAGAAAAGCGTCCTATTGAAGTATAGCATTCAGAAGATTTCAAAATATCAATTGAAGCCAAGACTTGAACCTAAAGCCTTACAATCAAGTAGGGGCCGGCCAAAATTGACAGATATGCAGCAAAAACCATCTTGGTTTGAGCTTGTTGAAAAATAACTCAAGGGTGAAAAAAGAACTAGAAGGGCTTCAAACAAGAAAAGGCAATAGATTTTAAGTCTTTTCTTTTTGGATATGTTCATTTTTTTGGTTTAATGAACTTATTTACTAACTAATGATGAATTGTTAGTCAAAGTTGGAAAAATATGAATCTGAATCTCATAGTTAAGAGTAAGAGACTGAAAGTGAATCAGGGTCATTTAATTTGGAATCAGAATTCTCTTCAGAGCAAGAGAGCATGCAGCAAAGCTCAACCAGAAGCTCATCTTTGGTGAGTATCCATTTCATTGATCCAATTAAAGAAATGAATACTAAGTTATTTTTAATCATAGGAACCAAACGTGAAATACCTCAATCAAATACCTAAGAAATTCCATAAGTCGTTGGGTGAGGATTGGGATCCAATTGGAGATGGGAATTGCATATTTAGAGTCATTGCTAAATCCCTTGGTTATGAAGAACATGGTTGGTTTAAAGTTAGGAAGGAAATGATTGAAACATTATAGAAACATAAATCATGCTAGAATTAAGATGCTTGGTGGTTCAAATGAGGTCGGAAAGATTAAAAAAAGACTTTATGTTGCAGAAATCAATGAAAAGATTCCCTCCTCAAAAGGGCTGGCTAAATTAGACATGGGTCAAATTATAGCAGACACATATCCCAAACCTATATGTTTCATTTCATTGGAGTCATGTGATACTTATACTCCAATGAAAAATGGTGTTACTGATCATTCAGATCCAATTTTCATTTCCTTTGTAAAAAATAACCACTGGGTTCAATTAGTAATTGAGGGAGAAATGATTCCAATCCTGCCCATTGTAGCAAAACCACATTCCTTGATTTCTAAAAAATCCTCTGATTGGGTTGATCATCTCAAAGATCAACTGCAAATGTATTCTAAATTTTAATAGACTTTGAATTCATTCCATCATTGGGTTTCATCTAAATTTTAATTCTAATGCAGCTAATGAGTTCTATTAATATAAAGGGTTATCACATTTTGAACATCATTATGTTGAGTGTTTTGAGTTAACCTCATTATGATGAGTGTTTTGAATTAGAGTTTCTTAGTAAGTCAGTTCAAATTATTTTGGGCTGATTCCATCACAAGGTTAACTTAGGCAAGCTTGTGATGGGATCAGCTTAACACAAGTTGAACTTGTTTTTTTTGGTGTTTTTACTTTAGGGCTGGTCAAAATACTTGTATTTCTTTGGGCACTTTTACTTTGGGGCTGGTCAAAAGACTTTTATTTTTGTAAGCACTTTCACTTTAGGGATGGCCAAAAGACTTCTTTAATTTTTGGGCCCTTTTACTTTAGGGCTATTTAAGTTGAAATTACTTTAGTGCTTTTCAATTTAGTTGAATTTTTTTTGTATTTTTACTTTAGGGCTTGTCAAGTTACTTGTCTTTTTTTTGGTGTCTTTACTTTATGGATAGTCCAGTTACTTGTGTTTTTTTGGGTCTTTTTACTATATGGCTAGTCCATTGGATAGTACCAGTTTTTTTCTGATTTTGATTTATATATTTATAATTTTTTTTTAACCAAAAAATGAACATTCTTTGATTTTTTGGTTGATTTCTGGTTTTTTGGAAGGTTTATTTAATTTAACGGTTGTTTTAGTACCCTTTCATTCATTTCCTATTTTTTTTTGCTCACGGCGGTCCGGTGCCATGTGGGATTCCACACAACTACACTTGAGCCATGTACAACTCCACACCGCTCAAATGTAGTTGTGTGGAAGTCCACACGTCTCAAATCTAGTTGTGTGGAAGTCCACACGGCGGCGGACAGGGCTGGATGGGCCACACAACTTTGTGAGCAATGGGGGGTTGTAAATAGCCCAAATTCGACTATGTGGCGTGTCACATGGCCCCTTTGAATCCCTGTGCATGGCTCAATGAGGCGTGAATTTAAAATTTCCCTGCCTAATATTCAATATTTTAGTAATATTTTAAGGAAACTTGTGAGCTTTTTTACTGAAATTCAATTATCACAGTGTATTTTCAAGAGTTTGTACAGAAGGAGAAAATATTTTTTGAGCTTAAAATCAATTGAGTTTAAGAATTCAGCAAGAAAAAAAGGCTGCACCTGCCAACAGGTGTAGCACCTGTACCTCCTGTTGGTTTGGTTTTGACTGAGACAAAGATCTATTTCTCAGCTGAGTAGAAACCTGAGAAAATTAGTTTGTACCAGTTCTTGATAATTCCAAATAATTTTCATAAATGCATCAAAAAACAGAAGATATGAAATTATGGGGAATTTCAAATCAATTCAATTAAACAATTTGAGTATATTATCAAGACAGGTGCTATAATTTTGATGAGGTATTAGATTGAATAAAATATTAGTGTTTTCTGTCAAATTTTCTTGATTATTGACATTTTCACCAATTTAAAATTCAAAAGGGAAAATCAGATGTTTTGAAAATACAATTTTTTTTCATTTTTGCTCATACATATATTTTTCTTGAAATTTTTAATGCTTTCATGAATTTTCAGTCGAATCATTCATTGCTTGATTGCATTGTTTTTTTATTATTCATTTTGTTCCTGTTAATTTTAATTTTGTCAATTTTTCAATTCTTATTGCATTAATTCAAAATAAAATGGATTAATTTTAATTTGAACTCAGTTACAATCTTTTATGAATTTTTTTGCATGTTTTTTTATGTTTTTTGCGTTTTTTTTTTTTTTAATTTTTCTTCTTTTTTCAATTTTTGATTTTTTTTTTCATTTTATTTTTGGGTAATGATAAATTCATGGCTTCAGTGGTGTGAGAGCCTTGTAGGGCCCCACAGGGCCTGTGTGAGTTGGTTCGGGCCCCACACGACCTGTGGTAGTTTTGTAGGGTCCCACTAGACCTGTGGGAGTTGTGTAGGGCCCCTCAAAGCATGGGGGCCCATACACTACTCCATGTAATTCATGATTTATTATTTATTATTATTTATTATTTATTATTATTTATTATTTATTATTATTTATTATTTATTATTTATTATTATTTATTATTTATTATTTATTATTTATTATTTATTATTTATTATTTATTATTATTTATTATTTATTATTATTTATTATTATTTATTATTTATTATTATTTATTATTTATTATTATTTATTATTTATTATTATTTATTATTTATTATTATTGATTATTTATTATTATTTATTATTTATTATTATTTATTATTTATTATTATTTATCATTTATTATTATTTATTATTTATTATTATTTATTATTTATTATTTATTATTTATTATATATAATTTGATATTGATTATTTGTTATTTATATTATTTATTATTATTTATTATTTATTATTTATTATATATAATTTGATATTGATTATTTGTTATTTATATTATTAATTATTAATTATTAATTATTAATTATTAATTATTATTTGCTATTTATGGTTTATTATT